>JANHGB010068419.1:50839-71141 GCA_026283785.1 Coracopsis vasa
TGCACGAAGAGACACTCATTGCCACATGATTAAGAAACTAGGCTAAGTCAGCTCTTAATCACGCTAATTCTTTTGAGAGCAAAAATCTTCACATATATCTTGTTTTTCAAGCCTCCTTAGAAGTCCTCTCTCTGACACTCTGGTGATTCTTCCTTTACACTCTTTCCTTTCACTCAGTTTTCACTTGTCATCTATAAAATTTCAGTTTTGTTTCTGAATAGACAGAAGTCTGTGAGAGTCTTGTGAAGCCCGTCATGACAGTTCATAGCTGGACTAAGAAAGTGTTGTTGGATAAAGCCAGAAAACTGCCCTCTGGTCCATCCTGCCTTTTTAGCACTTCTAGAACCTTTGTTAGCTGGGCTGTGAAACTTTCATGGGGATGTTAGCAATATTTAATAGAATAACTGCATAAAAAAGGGAAGACTGTATCTTCTGGCTGCATGAGTCATCCTTCAAATGCGAATTTTCATTTCCAAGCCTGTTGGACCCTGGTAATGTTTCTTGTGCTGTCTGAGCAAGTAGCAGGTAGGTAGGTGACTGACATTCCACATGCATTTGGTCCTGCTACACCAGCTCGCAGATGTGCATGCAATTGCAGGAATTCTTTCTTTACCACTTTGATGTGGTAGGCTTCATGAATACTTGGGTTTTGCAAACAATCCTACTTCTTCCACAAGTTGGTCATATGAGTCAACAGTGAACAATCTGAAATATGAACAGAGCATTGCGGCTTGCTCAGTGGTATGCATGAATTCATATGCCCTTCCATACACCCTTACTACTGTTTCACATTTCCTTGCTCTTCCGCAGCTTAACAGGTTTTATTTCCTTTTTTATGCTGTTGCTTCGCTTGTGTGTTCTGGTTAACAAAATATCCTAACTTTTAAAGAGTAGCCTTAAAGTAGCAGTAGTGTGGACAGTCAGAAGTGATAGGTGACATCCAATTAAATATGAATAGATATTAAGATCTAATCCATATTATATTAGCTAAACTTATATCATTGTGTTGTGGATGAAAATGTTTGTGGTGTTTCTTAAAATAAAACTAAGTGGTTTTGTGATTTAGTTTAGGGATTGTCATCCAAAGGAACAGGTGTAGAAAAAAATCTTGGAATAGCTGTTTAATATTAATCTGTTTAAGGTTTTCAACTTTATTCATATTACAATGGTTTCAGAGGATATGTTAAAGCGGAGCAGCTTAAAAGACCTATGTAGGTGGGAAATGGAATCTGACTAAATTGCAGGCATGAGAACATTAAGTGTCAAAAGTATTTGGCAGTTACAAAGCAGCTAGACACTAGCTGACTCATTGAACATCTTGTGTCATATCCTCCTCTCTGCATGTCTGTGAAGGCAAAAGTACTAACTGTCCCCAGCCAGTTGAATTGCCTGATCTTTGCCCAGTGCATACATCTGTGTATTGCTGCAAATTCGCTGATGTGAACTTGAGTTGGGAGTAAGAAAAAAATGCCTGCCAATTAACTAAAGAAGTCACAGAGTATTACACATTCATTGTGCCGCCCTCCTGAGTATAGATGGGGGGGAGAAGCCTTGGTGAGAACCTAATTCAGAGCTAATATATATGCTTAGTCAAGGTTCTTGGACATCTTGCTGTAGTAAGACCAAGCATATTTTATATGTTCCTCTTAGTTTTGCCTTGTGATGCAGGTAAGACTGGCAGAAGTACTGAAGTTACTTGTGATAGTTAAGAATGCAGAATGTTGAAAGTAAACTTTATTTTTTTTTTGCATTTGTAGAAAAGGATCTAAAATTGAGTTGAAATTACTTTCTAGATGTGTTCCCCACTTTCTCCCCCACACCTAGTTTGTAATGTACAAAACTAAAGATTCAAAGGCCAGTCACGTGAGGACTATAATGTCTTTAGTAGATTACCTGTGATTTCTATTTCGTAGTTATTCTACCCTGTTCATACCACTTGTGCTTTCTGTGATCATAATGTTATTTTAATGTTTCAGAAATAACAGCCTTCCTTTTATTGCTTCCGTTAAGGTGTTACTTCTATTTGCATAACCTGAAGAGTGTGAAATGCATTATTGGTTTTTGTGTTTGTTTTTTTTTTTTTTCTCTTTACTGCTGACCTTTGTAGTTTGCCATAAGTGCATCATTTTATTGAGACTCTGAAATTCTTGTAAATGTGTATGAAGCTAATTTGTTGTAGTAGCTTTCACTTGGAGAAGTGCAAATGCATGTTAAATAGAAAGCAAGTTTCTCTTAACTCCATTGGGGAACCACATAAAAGAGTTCTGCTTTTCTTTGATAAAGAGCCAGTCTCTTTGCATGCTTCTGGGATTGCATCCCTGCTTTATCCCCATGTCATTTCTTATTTGACCCTTCACCTCTTAGCAATTACACATTAATCCAGACCCCTCACAACCTGCTCAAATGTGTTGGAGCAATTGGGCTTTGATTCACCAGAGCTTGGCTGGTACTTGGGAGTATTTACATGGGCAGGTCTGAAGAAACAAGTGTGTGGTTGATTCTTGAGAGAACTGGGAATGTGCAGATAAAGTGGTAACAGCCAGCCTCAGACTGGGATGTCATACTGAACCCTGCCTTTGTACTTGAACAGCTCTTGTTCTGTCTGTGCGTGTATATAATGTACTTTTTCTTGGGGGGAGATTGGGAAATACCTGTTCAGTGCTAGCTGTTTATAGTAAGAAACATTATTTGATGCTACTTGCAAATCATTTTTATTTAGGAGTGGGGTGAAGGTGGGGGTGTGAAAGCCTTGGAAAAAAATCCCACTTGCATTTTGTGACCTGGCAATGGCGATCTCTTCCTCGCTTTTTCTGGGTGGGGGTAAAGTGCTGATCTTAGTTTTAATCCAGTATGACACCGGAAATGCATAAATATTTTTATTGATCAAAGGATCTAAGACCGTATCCTCTCAGTTTCAAGGTAAACCTTTGAACTGAGGAAATGATAATTTTATATTGCATCAAAAGCTTGTGTCTGCTGCAGAGATTGTACTTTGTATTCTGCTTTTGCTCTGCTTTATAGCCTCCCTTTTTACTAGTAGAAAGAGTTGATCTGCCATGTACTTATACTTTCTTCCTCAAAATAAGTGAATTAAGCCAATAAAAGCCCTTCTTTGACACAGCTTTAGCTATGCCCAGGAGGTTTTATTAGTAATGCTCGTGTTCCTTTTTCATACACCAAGCCAATGTAGTTGTGCCAGCAAAACTCAATAATGTATGTCTGTGTTTAGATGCTGACTTATGCCCCTTGGTGGTAAAAGCCTTTTCTTCAGACTTAACCCCAGTGATTTTTCCTGTGTTGCTAGCTAGTTTTCATTTTGGAGGTCATCCAAAGATACAACAGCCTTACATATGGGGGGAAATTCCTAAGCATTTGAATTTAAAAAATTGCTGTCTAGTTAAGTGAAAGTTGCATCAGAGGTCTGGTTTTAAAAGGCCTTGAACACTGGTACCAGTCTAGTCTGTTAATAATAATCTGTGTTGGCTGTTTCCACATTGAATGTCTGATGAACTTGTTTATGCCACTTGCATCTCTTCAACCTGAGTGCTTTGATTCACTGTTCCTGTTTGATTTAGCAGTGGTTGCTCAGGGGAGTGGGTTTCTGTATGGAGGGCTGTGCTGGGTTTAGGCTAGCATGGTACAGCTAGATACCATGTGTTTATACTTATTCCATAAGCACATCTTCAGTGATGCTTCCTCTAATATACCTTATTTTACAGTGGTGTGCAGTTCAGGGATTTCTTCAGCCATAAATTATATCCATCTTTTTATGGACTCTTAATTCCATAAGCTTATCTCTGCTTTTTTAGCCTCCTTTGTCTTGCTTTCACTGTGGTTATCATCATTAATTTAGCTGCTCATGCTGGTAATATTCAGGCTGCAAACTCTGTCCTCACTGAGGCATAGGCACCACCTGCTCTGCTGCAGGGACATTAACCTTCTGCAGAGGGCAAACCAGAAAGTTCAGACTTGAAGATCTTAAGCTGCTTCAGCTGGGCAGCAGCCCACTGGGCAAGGGCTGTGAATCCTGAGCTTGTGTGGTGCCTGACTCCTTAGCACAGGGAAGGTGTGCAAGAACCCGTTCCAGAAATGCACCCAGGACAGGATTACACCTGTGAGTACAACTGATCTACTGGAGTTGTTGCTGGAGGCAGCAGTAATAATCTAACTTGTCATTAGGTGATCTTTCTTTTTGCATAGCCAGTTTCTAGGAAGGTAAAGGTGGTGTGCCTGTTCTGAATTTTACATGCCCTCACAAAACCATTTGATGTGTTAAAGTGATGGTAATCAAACCCTACATTTGCACAGGTTCCATCACAGTCCTCCTTAAAGTTGTCCACTAAATAATAAAGACACAGGAATTGAGATATGTGCATGTAATTTTGCCTAAACAATGGACTGCTGAAATCCCTTGGCTCAAGTTCTGCCAAAGGCCTGACAGACTCTGAACTTTGGTTGCTCTCCTTTTGACTGCCCTGTTGCTGTATCTTCTCCAGTTTTGGTCATACTGTTTAAAGTGGCCATATCCTGAAGGAGCTCTCTGTACCGAAGCGGGAAGTCTTCTTTGGGCTCACATTGATGGTGATCAGTGGCTTGCTTGATTGCATAAATACATATTTTAATGCATTCTAGATATTTATTTTGCAATTGCCAAACAGAATTTATGTACTTCTGTACAGTTAACAGCAGTTAATCAGGGAGGGGGTTCAACTTTGGACCTAATTAATTACTAAGCCAGGGAAGGAAACGTGAGTTTAATTAGGATATAGGATTAGCAGTGCCTCGACCTACTGCTGTTCTGATTAAATGACAAAAGAAGAGCCTTATGTTTGCCAGAAGCCTCAAGGAGGGGCCATTCATAATACTTTACTCCAATTTCTCTTTTATTCTTTCCTCATTAAGGAGTCTTGCTAAACACGTGAGTTTGATAATATACTCTTATGACTGTGTTTCTTATTGTCTCTAGAGAAAGAATAGTAGTTTCCTCAGAGTGCTCAAAGCTTTGCTTAGCATCATGTCTTTCTGCACAAAGGTTCCCCCTTCATCAGTGGTGCAATATTTCTTTTCCTTGGCCAGCAAACGAATGTGACTTGGAAATGAAATATTCAATATATCTCAAGAAATGGACTTGCCTTTTGCTAAATTCTCCTCACTAGGGCTTGGTGACAGTACAAAACTCTTAACATTCTTTAGGTAGGTTGTGTGAAGCTAAGAGCAGGTGAACATAGAGTGATTGTTTCTGTAGTGAACTTGCCAGAGTATTTTAGGCATAGAAATGAGAGTACTGTGTGAAGCTAAGAGCAGGTTAGCTTACAGTGGTATCGTTTCTTGATAGTGAACTTGCTGGAGTATTTTAGGGATAGAAATGAGAGTATTTGCTTTGTGCTATCAGATATTTTGGATTTAAATTCTTCAGTCATCCTGTTCACTCTTTTTGCTTGCTTCTCCTTTATGTTTGGAGCACCACTAGACCACGTGAATTTTAGGTACTTCCTTTAAACCTTCTGCATTTCAGGTTTCATCTTAGTAATTACAAAGGTTAATAGGCTGAGGTAAATAATTTACAGGCATCAGTGTGGCTGATCCTTGACAAAGGAATGGTATAGCTAACGAAGCTCAGGCTTGGCCTGCCTGGAAACAAAATAAACAATTTATGATTTTTTCTAAACTTTATTTGCCTATTTGATTTCTGTAAAGGCTGGGCTCAAGTTTGCTTCTAATCAGTATGCAACAGTTTGAGTTAGGGAATACTTTGTATTTGGGCTTCCTCCCCCCACCCTGTTATGACCAGGGCATTGGGCTGGACAAATGGACTCTATAGGCGCTTTCTGACCTTTGCCATGCTGTACTTTCTGCGAAAACATTTTAATGCAAGGTTTTACTAAACTTCTTGGGAGCAATGCAAGGAGCGGTGGATTCATACGGGAGGTGAAGGTTGCTTAATACCTACGAAATGGCTTGAGGCTAAAGGACTTTTCTTGATATTGCAGTGATTATAAGTTACAAAGTTGCAACAAACATCTCAACTTTCCACATTCATGTGTTTGCGTTTTTTTTCGGGAGGGTCTAGAAGTATTGTTACAAGTGACAGAGGGCATTGTGACTGTTTAAAGACACTACTGTTCCCTTTTCATAATTTCTGAGTTAATTAGCACTGGAAGGTGTATATTATCTTTTTATTACTTCCATGGATGAAATGCAATTACCTGTCTGCTATATGTTTAGGTCTTAATACTACATTTCTAAATACCATAGGAGATTTGAGGCAGTCAAACCCAGAAAACTAATACCTTGACTTTGCATAACTCAGCTGCCAAAGTTGCTATGTTATGAATGTCTTCTATACTGTACTGCTAGGAAAGATTTAAATTCCATGGGTTTATAAATTCCATTTGTTTTTAAATAACGCTAGTCTGCATGCTGCTGTCACTGAAATAGCGCCTATGCGGTGTGTACAGGGAGGTACACAGTTAATGTGCTTGCAGAAACATTTGACTATAACTTATGTAATCTTTTAAATATATTACCAGTGCACACTTTTTTTGGAAATCTGTTGATTATTCTGTTTTCATGAGGGAAGTGGGATACTCTGATTATGTTTGTCTTTCAATATCCATTTCCCTCCTCCTCCGCCCTCCAGACTGGTCCAATTTGGATTAACTAGTGGGATATTTAATCAAATTTTCATGTCATCCAGCTAATTAAATAACTGCAGGTTGTGTGAAAATCAGTGGCTGGAAGAAGGAGAGGTCCTGAATGCAGTGCCTCCACTAAAGGAGAAATGAGAATACAAAAAAAGTAAAGATGTCTTTCCTGCTGCCTGATAGATGTCCAGTCGGCATCTGCAAGTGAGGTACTACTACTTATGGCCTGTACCTTGTGTGCTGGAATGGAATGGGAGCTTGCAGTGAGAGGCCAAAGAAGTCATGGGGAAGAGCTGGTACTGGTGGGGTGTATACTAATACGGGAAGCCAAGCATTATTAATCTACTTGTTACTAAACTGGAGCATGTAGTAATATGTAGGAGCCAGGTATTATTAGTTTACATCTCACGAATTGGTTTCTATTTGTGAAAAACTGTTGACCTGAAGAGGTTTTGAGCAGGAATGACAATGGACCATGGTGGAAGGTGATTTGGGCCGAGAGAGATGAATGGAGGAGCCTGGGAAGCAAATGGGCCACTCTAAAGGGATGGATCAGGAAAAGTTCTAATATTTGGGAGTGAAAAGACAGAGAATAAGGGATGAGGATGATATGGGGTTGCAGCCTTTGGGTTTCTGGAAAAGTAAGATAAGAAAGCCTCTGGCTGAACAGAGTTGGGATAAAGATTCTGGAATATGAGGGGACAGAAGTTCACTGTTGTGAGTAAGAGCTTTGCAGAGCACTACTGTCTTTACCTGCCTGTCACAGAGAACAAAATAACTTTACATCTTTTGTACTGTGAACATTGTTTCCTGAAGGTGTTGAAACAAGGTTGGTTGTGATGTCTGCCTGACTTGAAACTCTGCCATAACTGAGATACTTGCACTTGCATATATAGAGTTTGTGGCTTGGCTTTATTCTCTGTCCAAGCGATATTGCTTATTTGGGCCTGAGCGTGGTCTCTGACATCTGTTGTGTCTCTCCTTCCTTCTGGTATGCAGATGGGCTTTTTGTGGGGACAACTCCTGTGTTATGCAGGAGATTATGCTAGATGATCACAATGATCCCTCTGACCTTGTATCCCATGAATCACCTCCACAAATGCAAGGGAGCCTAATAATAGTTCCAATTTGGGCAGAGAAAAACAAGCAGATGGCTGACACCAACTTGTAGAAAGCAATTCTGTTTTCTTTGTAACCACTTAAAAATTCAAAGACATAAGCTGTGTTCATAGAAAAAAAGCTGTAGTGAGTCTAGTTTGTGATTCTTACCTTTTATTTGTGTCTGTGAATGTACTCTATCTGTGTCCTCCTATTTGTGTGCTTAGAAACATCTTAATCAGCAGATTTTGGGCAAGCATTATCTGCTTTTCTCTTCTCTTTACATGTGTCAGTCTTGTTGGTTGGAACCTCGAGGAGATGGCAAGGGCATCTTCTTCCTCTTCTTGTGGGTGAAATTTGCTCTTTGATATTTATGGAGGACATATAATCTAATCCACTCTCATCATAGAGGTATTTCTGATCTTTGGTCATAGGCTTGCAAAGCTGGTGAAGAGGGCTAAAGTTGCTGCAGGAGGGGAATATCAATCCATCCCACTCCTGTCAGTTTGGTGCCAGAGCCAGCAAGAGATGCCCAGAGCCTGGAGAAGGATTACAGCTCAGCAGGAGAGGACCTGAAGAGCAGCACAAAGGAACACCTGCCCCTTTGGCCAGCCAGTTGGGCTCATTGGGGGCCCAATTTAAATGCCCCTGTGCAAATGCATGTAGCATGGGGAATAAACAAAAGAAGGTAGAGACATGCACACACCTGCAGGACTATGATCTTATTGGCATCATGGAGACATGGTGGGATGGCTCTTATGACTGGAGTGTTGGAATGGAGGGATACAGGCTCTTGAGGAAGGACAGATGGGTAAGACAAGGAGGGGGTGTCACCCTCTATGTCAGTGATCAGCTGGAGTGCATGGAGCTCTGCCTGGGAATGGATGAGGTGCTGACCAAGAGTTTATGGGACAGGATTAAAGGGATTGCAGGAACAGGTGATGTTACAGAGAGGGCTTGCTACATGCTGCCTGACCAGAGGGACTGAGGGGATGAGGTCTTCTATAGACAGATAGGAGCAGCCTCACATTCACAAGCTCTGGTCCTCATTCTGTGATTCTGTATCTTTAAGTTTTAGGGTTTTTCCTGCAGTGCACTTGTTGATAGCTGTAGCCCTTTGCTCTAAAGATTTTGGCAGAATTTTCTTGCAGCCTTAGATCTTGATGTGTGATCACTGGCAGGTTGCAAAAATACATGCACAAATATATTTGTATGACACACTATGGCTTCCCAGGCCTGTCTTGCAGTGGGAGCTGATGCTGCTTGGTTTGATCAAATATTAAGCAGCCATTGCAGGCTGTTGGAGTGAAATGTGTTTTTGCCAGGCCGTGGAGACCCCTTGGAACAGCCCTGTGTGGATGTTGGGACACTGCCTCCAATTCCTGGTTTTGTATTGTTATCCTGTGAAAACAGCAGGGTTGCTGGCTGACCAGTGTGGGTCATCAGGCCTGTTGCATGGTGTTGCACCATTATTTCTGTCTCCCTAGAGCTTGCTATTCTCTCTAGCTTCCTTTTAAACATCATTCCAATGTGCTGAGACTGGCAGTGTGGCATGTTAGATTGCTTTTGCTGGGAGGTATTGAAACAGCTATTTTAATATTGCTTCAGCTGCGAGGTTGCCGTCTTCCAAGTTATCAGTTGCCGTGTGATTTGGTTTTTCTTATTGTGAAATAAATGCAATTTAGCTTAGGCTCACAGCATGGTTCAGTGAGAACCGGGGGTGTTTCTCATTACTCACCTGTGGTGTCTTGTTTTTGATGGTGTCTGCTGTTGGGAAATACCAGGGAGCTGAGATGCAGGGGTTGCTTTTTGTTTTGGTTTTCTTGCAGTGCTGTATTTCATAGTCTGGTCTATACAAAGAATTTACGATTTGGGCAACTGCATTTTGTGTGGCAGTTGCTGTAGGCAGGTGTCATTACTTTTTGTTAGAAACACTGTCAATATAACTGTGGTTCTGCCCAGCTGCTGAAGTTTGGAGAGGGAGAAGGAATGAAGGAAAAGTTTGTGCTCACCACTGATTGTGAAATTGAAACTGCAGTGTAAAGGTGAAAGCTTACAAGAGAATTCCATCTTGAAGCCATTTGTTCTACCATGGCATTGCAAGAGAAGAGGGGACCTGCAGAGCAAACTTAACTTTTACTTTCTGTTTCTTTAAAAAAACCCCAAACACTCTCCCCCCTAAAAAAAGCCCAATCCAAAACTTCAGGGATGCTGATAAAGATTGTTCTGTGTTAATGAAGTCAGGGTCCTGTAGTTCTGATGAGCATGAGAATGTCTTCTGTGAGCTTGGCGGTCATGAACTCCAGTGCTTTGTGGCTTCCTTAGCTTTTTGCTTCTTGCTGATGTGGATAAAACCCATGCTGGTTTCCACCTTCAAATTTTAGATGCTTATTTTGTGTCTCTCTGTATGTGAATTAATCTGAGTGAATTTGACACAAAGACACCTGCTTTCAAAATGCTTTTTCTATCCAGAAAATCCTGCACCCAAGAGTACGAAACTTTCCCCTCTCTTTTTTTAATGTTGTCAGGCTTTCAAGATGTGCTAGTCCTGGGTGGGGCGATATCTACAACAGATACTCTTGCTTGCCTAAAGCCTTAGGCAAAGGGTTGTTTCTAACTTTGTTACATTCCAAGTGTCTTAATTGAAACCCACAGGCTAATTCCTTCTTTTATTTCTAAATTCTTTTGCTGAGAACTTAAGTAATGAGGCGGGGAAGGCAAATCTAAGTCTTAAAATGTGAGATGACCTTTGGTAACTTGCGCTGGAATGGTTGGGAAATTTCTTTATTTGTGAATCTACTCTGGATGCTTCTCCAGGGCACCTTCATTATAGTGTTGTTCTGCCAGTTGTTTTGGGTGTGATAACTTCTGTCTTTCAAAAACTAAATAACACAGTTCTGTCATGGAAGCATGTAATGTGTTTTGGGGAAATAAGAAAGCTGGCTCTCAGTATGAAGCAGAGGTTGAGTAAAGGACAAACTGCAATCCAGTGAGGCTTTTGTTTTTACCCCTATTTTTTGATCTTTTAGATTCCTTTTTGCACCTAAATGTGATATTCACAAGGTAATAGATTGGACTTCAACTGAGGTTTCAAGGTGTCCCAATAAAATTAAGGGACAGTATTGGGGGTGGAAGAGGTACACAGGCTATAAATGCGATTGTTGGGGGTGACTGAATGCCAGGACACAGGCTGGGCATCTGATCACAAGAGCTGGTTGTTTTGAGCATACTCCAGTTGCACGGACATACATCATGTTGTATAACAGAAACAGGCTTCAGTAAACAAGCATCCGGGATAGGAAACTTTTCTTCCCTCTGTTGTTATCACAAGAGTTTAATTTTGCATGTGTGTGTGTTTAGGTTTCTTTTTATTTCCTCTTAAAGGAACAAACTGTTCTGACATTGGCCATTACAAGTCCGTTAAGTGACTGAAGGGCAGGCAAAGCCATGCTGGCGAGAGGAAACAGTCAGTAGATGATGAAGTGGAATCTGGCCCTGAATCGGTCCTTGGCTTGTATTGTCAGGCTGCAGCACTGTGAAAGGAAACACAAAGGGTTTAGCAACTTGGTGAATTTGTTTCTCACTGGGCTGTGACTTGCTGACATTTTTAATGTCTTGTGTGAGAATTTGACTGGCTGGAGTACCATGTGCGTTGCTGAATGGTAATATTGCTTTTTTGGCCAAATGTGGCTAGTTTTATTATCCAAATTATAATGTCAGCCCCTGGGGGTTAGCTTTACAGACTCATAGGAATCTAAAGAAAATTAATCTGAGGGATGAAATAACTTGTCACTGTTCTGCTAACAAAGCACCAACACTTCAGTTACAAATTTCTTACCAGCGATTTATAGCAGAAAGCTTGACACAACCCTAGCTCTTTAGTGGCCAATTACAAAATACTAGTTTTGGAGGCTGTTATAAAGCAAACATGAAAGCAGAGCCTGACTGGGCAAGTGTCATCTATGGGTTTTATAACTGAGCTGAATGTTTTTGGAAGTTTGGAGTTGTGGGAGTTCAGATTCCTGGTTTATCTGAAGTAGAAAGGATGCTCCGATACTGAAGAGATAGTAGGAGTATAAATATGTTCCTATTCTTTCTTTCACAGTTAAAGACTAGGCTGTTCATATTTATTGAAGTCATGTGTGTTTTGGTTTCTTAGTTGGTTGATTTTTGTGGGTTTCTTTTTTTGTTTGTTTGGGGTTTTTTGTTTGGGTTTTTTTTCCTTCTCCTTAGGAAACCCTCTTTTTGCAAAGAGGAAAAAATGGCTGTAGTTTTAGTAAATGTGACATATGCTACTGCAGCACACACAGGAGGACTACTTACACAAACTGGACCTGAGGTGTTTGGGGAGCAGCTGTAGGAGCAAGGTCTCCTGATAGAGTCCTAGCAGGCTGAAGCTGGTGTAGTGCTGAGAAGAGCTGTCACCTCCTGCTGCGTGTGTGCCTGTGAAGGGGCTGAGCACCCCAAGAGTGGGGTGTCTAGAGCTCCTAGTACATAGGAGTTTTAAATACATTCCCTTTTCATAACTGTTGTTACCCTTTTTCACAGTCAGTACAATTATTTTTGGTCTTTTTTTGTGCTTTGCCTTTATCATCTTAAGGAGTAAGCACATTAAAATAACACAAGACTTCAGACTTTGGGGCTATTGATTCTACCAGAAGCCTAAGGAAGTAAAAGGCAGAATGAGCCTTAGGAGAGCATCCTGGTATGTGGTTATGTACCAGTATGGGAGTGTTGGCAGAAAAGGGATAGAGGTTAAGGAATGATATTTAGAGAGATAGAGAAGGATGTTTAAATCTCAATACATTCAATACAAATAGTATTTGCAATTAATATAAGACATTATTGAAAGTTGGGCAGAGCATGGGATTGACTTTTGTACAAAGCTAGGTTTTTTTTGTCCAGCAGTGGCAGTTAATCATCAGTCTGTTTAGTCTATTCCTGTCTCCTAAAAAAAACCCCAAAACCCACCATAAAAACCTCACAAACAAAAATGGGAGGGGGAAAAAGATGTGAATACATTCAGTATATTTGGAATTTGTATCTTGACTGCATCAGTCTCCTGTGAGAATGGGTACTTGGCACCTGCTACCTGCTGGTAGATCCTATCTGTCTTTGGAAAGGCACTCTTATTTCACTGAGGGAATAGAGCAGGGTTAATGAGATCTTTTAGGTAATTGTATTCTCCAAGAACAACACCTTGAATGTCAATGAGCTGCTTTAAGCATGGCATGCTGTGCATGCACTGTAGGTATCTTGAGGCTCTTTCAGAAAATTCTTTTTCTGCATTGGGCTATTTTTGATTTCTGGTTGAGCTTGAGGTGCAACTGAGGAGTAGGATATTTTGAATCAAATTTAGATGGCAGAGAAGAGGCACAAAAGAGTGAAACAATGGCTGCTGGCTGCCACATTGCAGCAAATGTGCACTCTTCGGCATGCCCTAAGCAAGTTTTTCAGCCATAGCTTAAAAGGAGCCCAGAACTGAGGTTTCACTTTAAATTGGTGTGCACATTTTCATAGAGCTTATTCTTGCAACCGTTGTGATGTCTCATTTACCAGTGTGACTTCTTTTGTCTGCACTGAGCCATTGCTGCTATCCCTTGTTCATGTCTGTTGGGTAAAAAGACCTAGTCATTTGTTCTGCTTCCCCAGTAGCATGAATATAACAGATTTATGGCTGGATGTGTTAGACTTGAATTGTATCAGTTTCAGATGCATGTTGGGACAGAAACAGGTAATTTTGAGCTCATCTGCCTAAATAATCTTTTGGTAGTATTTTGTGATTTTTTTTAATTTTTTTTTTTTTTTTTAAATAAATAAACGGGTTTTTAGGTACCCGATGGGAAGCCTGTGAATTTAACGCATAGGTATCCTGCCCAGAATGTGCTGTAAGGCTGATTCTAATGCAAAGGAGCTGCTGTGGTCGCCAGCAAAGTTGAAACATTTGTGTGACTCTGCAAGTACCAAAGTCTTGTAGAGGTTTGAATGGCTTGACAGATTAGGCAAAGAATTCTCCCACTCAGTCAGGATAGCGTTTAATATGACCTATTTTGAGCAATCTAAGGTTAAGAATGCGTTTTCACCATTGTTTCCTTCTTATTTTCTCTCTTCAGATGAACACAATGATGTACAGAAAAAGACCTTTACAAAATGGATAAATGCTCGGTTTTCCAAGGTAATGTTGGGTTGAAAGTACTGCTTTATTCTGATTGATGGTTTAGAACAACGTTAGTTAAATGTACTTTTACTCCTGTAGGATGCTCCTAATAAAATATGTGATAAAACCAGATAAAATACTGTAATGTTTGTTACCTCCCTGTTTCCCTGTGCACATAAACATTTGATGTTACATGTCTCATTTAAGAAAAAGTGAAAGATTCTATTTATTCATATATTAAAATACAGTTATTTGCATGATGGTGTCTGTTCTTGTTTTATCCTCTTTATATAGTTGATTTCTACATGCGGTTTTCTGAGGACATTTTGAACCTTTGTCGCTGTATTTACTCTGTGCTGCTGAGTCAGCTTTACTCATTCAAAATACTCTGCAAACCTCCAGTTGAAGCCACCTGGTTTTGCTGCTTGAGTCTTGGCTGTGAAATTTTGTATAATTACTTTCTCATTTTGAATTTTCCCTGGTGCTCATGCTTTAAAACGCTTCCTGTTTTAATTCTCGTTACTGACTGGAAGCTTACTGAGGATCTTGTTTTGGGATGAGAAAGGAAGTGGTGGTTGCTTTGGGATGCTATTTAAAGCCTGGGTTTTATGCTGTTCTGCTGATAGTGAAAAATGACACTTAGCCCAGGAGCAAGGTGGCTGTTTGAAGTTTCCTTACTTTATAGTTTGAATGCGTGAAGGAACCTGGGCTATTATCAAAGTAAACTCATAGTTGTTTTCTAGCCAGTATGGTGCTGCAAGTGCATAACTATAGTTTGCACCCTGTTAATGAAATGAGGCATGTATGTGACATCCTGAAAGTAGGTATAAATATAGAAGCAAAGGAGTGTGTATGTGTAGTGTTTGGTTTGTTTATCTTCTTAAATACAGCAATGACAGTGCTATAGCAATGAAAGGCTGCCTCTGGAGCGCTGCCCTTCTGAAGTTCCTGGTCAGCTACGTAAGAAATTTTTTCCTTCCTTCCCTTCCTGTGCAACAGGACACTGAGCAATGCAAGGCTTGTGGCCTTGGTTGATTCACTTTGGCTTAGGTTTGTCTTGGTTGAAAGCTGATATCCCGCACTCTTCATCCAATGCATTCTTGGCTGGTTTGCTCTTCAGGGAGGAGTGTGTATGCATAACTGGTTGCTCTACACTTTGCTTTTGGCTACTGCCAAGAGGAAAGACAGTCCTGCAGGAGGAGGGTTAGACAGGACAGGATCATGTAAGAGGTTAAATGTGGTGAGAAAAGAAGGCCTGTTCATAGAGACCCTGGCGTAAAGATGGCATAAACATGGAAATGACTGATACTGCTGATGTTCTGTGTGACTTGTTTGTATGCGTTATGGACATCATGTTGAAATAGGTAAAATTGCTTTCAGTCTTTACACTTGTACACCTATAGATATATTTTATAAAGTGGTATTTCCTTTTATACCATGTATTCGAGCAGATCCTGCGTAGCTCCTGGATTTCCCTGCCATAGGGTATGATCAGATACTCATTTGGTTTGAAGTAACTCTGTAACTTCATGGCCCATTAAAGCACCTAAAGCTATGAAAGCCATGATAATGATTAAAGAGACTTGTATAAAAGGACATACTCTGGACTACTGCTCATCCAATTCAAACTTGAGCATTGCTACTTTGCTATGACAAGACTGTGATTTATGAAGACTGGCATGTTCAGATTGCAAGGAAATTGCTTGTGTTAAATAGAAATCACCTCATGTAAGAAAGTCTGTTTTCAACTGTGCCTTGAAAATATAAAGAGACTGATTTCAGTCTTACTGAAGATTTTTGCAATTATCAAGTCATTTGGGTTGTTTAAAATTCCTGTTCTGTAAACTAGATTGATTCTGCTGTTTAGCGGGATAGAGAGATTTTTAGAAGCCGGGTAAATGTAATCTGGCTTACCATTTTCTTTTCTGCAGTGCAACTGAGGAATTTTATATGAAATTACAATGTTCGCTCAAAAAATTTTGCTTGTCCTTCCACAATAATTATATTGTCGTTGCCCTTCATTTAAACACACAAAAAACAAGCAGCAAAGCCTCTATAAGGTAGCTTGGCATACAAAAATCCAAAAATTGCAATTGCATAGTGTACTGAAATTTGCTGAACTTGATTTAAATCAATTTAATAGTGCTTTAAAAGGGTCTAAAAGAGAGCAATGTCTTTTCCTTTTCTCATCAGAGAATAGGAAGATGAGCGAAACACAGTAAGTATTTCAAGTATGCTGTGAGGTATCTGCTTCGGGCAATATTATCTCTATTCAGTATACTATTCAGTGAGATATTCTTGTTCTAGTTCACAATACAGTAACTTGTGTTTGTGTTCTTCATTTGAACTATGCTAAAACAAAATACATCTTATTTACATGTATTCTTTTGAAATGAAGGCCTGAACACATTTGAAGTGGATTGAGTCTTAAGGTCAATAAATGTACTCAGTCAAGCATCAGAGCTTGCTGTGGAAATCTTTAACTTAGTAGAGCCATACTCAATACAACTCTACAAGCCTATGATGGTTGTGTAGTAAGGATATTTTGTTAAAATTAAAGAGAATGAAAATAATTGGATAAATAGTCTGTTGTACCAAGCTTTAAGCAACAAGGAAGTTTGCGTTCAAATCAGTATTCAGAGAATCGCAGTGTATCTTTACATTAAGCCATGTGATGTTTTTCCTTACTGTGTTTTCTGTTGCTCTGACCAGTCTAATTGTGAGATTTAGCTGTTTTCCTGTTATACAGTTTACCAATTAAGGCACCTAGTTATATGGATGTATGCTCTTCAAAATCTGCAGAACTGTATTTTCTATCCTTTTTTCTATCTGTTTCTCCCTTTTTCTATCCTTTCTCCCTTTCTGTTGTTGTTCACTTACACTTGGCAGTTCATAAGTATTAATGGATCTATTTTGAGAACACCTTTCTGCAATGTAAGAGTACTATCTTTTTTGCAGTTTACAGCTGTTGCAAATAAAGGTAAGTAACACAAGTAGCTGCTAATTGTTAGTGCCCAATCTGAGATTTAGGTTAGATTATCCAGAGGATTTGACATTTCTGTAATATCCTCATATAAACTAGAGCTCTTGTGAGTCTTACGACAGAGCTCAGAGGGTTCATCTCTTCTGGAAACTCAAGCAAACCATCTAAAACATCTAGTTGTTTTTCAGATAGAGCTTGATCAACACAGAGAAGGGACTTCAAGGATATGCCTGTGTCAGCAAGGACTGGTCTTAATGATATAAGAATGTCTCTTAAACTGGCACACAGTGATTACCTGTAAAATTGTGCTTTAAATGGTTCTGATTAGTTACAGGGAAACTCTTGGCTAAAGGTAGAGTTTGAATTCAGGTCCGCAGGATAACTTACTGCTCCATTAACCATATGTTAATTGCTACACATAAGGAAAAGGGGAGTGAACAAAGATTGTGCAATTGACCCTAGTTTTGATGTTTCTAAATGTCTAAATAGTTTCAATCTGTATGTATTTTTATGGCATATCAATAGGCCTGGGACTTTTAGATTTGTCATACAGACCTTTGGACACTTCCGCTGATAATTGCATAGCATAGTAGCTGGATATTTTCACTCGCAACTCTGGAAGGCTTCTAGACTTGATAGGCATGTTGAGGGAGTCAGGAGTGTTGTGTCCCACTTTATACTCTGCAAATACAGTATTTTCTGCCCTGTTTGCTTTCTTTGCTCCTACTTTCTAACCCACTTCTCTTCCTTGCCCCCCTTACTATTACACCCTGTCATGGCAGAAAGCTTGCCTGCCCAGCAAATCTGGAGTTTTGATCACTCTGCCTATCTCATTCCCACTTCTGTCTTTGCCACTTAGTTGCTTACCCAGCAAGACCCAGTTTTTCTTGTTAAAGTACCAGACCTGCTCTGTCTGTCCTTCCTTTTCCCCTTCTCCCACTCTATAGTTCCTTGCCTTCCCAGCACTTACAGGGTTTGATGCTTGTGTGGTCAGATCTGATGCTTGTGTGGTCATGGTCAGTCCTATTTTTGCATCTCTTTGTCTAATCAGTCCTAGCCTTGCCCTCTCTTTACCTTCTTGCAGGAGTAAGTCTTTGCTGGCTTTCATGTTCCCATTTTCCAAGGTGGTACTTTTCCAAGTTTGCTTTCAGATTTGTTACTCTCTTCTTCCGCTATTCCTGAACTTGGCAGGTAGGACCCAGAGTCAGCTCTAATGACTGACTAATAAGAAAGATGGTACCCTGACTCTTAATTTAGACCCATGGAGTCAGATCTGTCAGAGTCTGTCGGAGCTTAGGGCTGTCACTCTAGAGGAAGTTCACAGATCCAGTATGGGCAAATTGAGGCTCTTCCCTTTCCCCAGAGAATCGTGTCTTTGTTACGATATGGGAGGTTTTTCCACAGGGATGGCAGAAATGCTTTGTTGCTATGAAGGTTGTGCTCTGTATAAAAAACATAAAAGCCTGGAGATGTTTGCAGTATTCAGTGAAAATGGCACTGGATTTCACCGCCCCCCCTAGTCACAAGTCTTGGATATGGATGGCTGTTGAACAGAGCCAGCTGGGACATTGTTCCAAGGTGTCTGAAACTGCATTCAAAGTCCTTTCATGCCTAAGAGCTGTGCCTCACTCCCTTTTTTGTCATGTACTGCCACCTCTTTGCAATCCAAACTCTGAATTTCATTTCTTTTATCTGCATTTGCAGCATTCTTGTTGCATGTGTTTCTGTGATACTGATCCTCCAGGTCCTGTGCTTGTGCCCTGACATCTGCATTGGTCAGCAGCTGCAGCACTGGCAGGACTTGGAGATAAGACCTGCCGATACGGATAAAGCCAGATCTCTCGTTTTTACAGTGTCTTAAGCTCTCTTCTGCTCTGCGCTGTTCCAAAATACATTTCAGTTAAAGAGCAAAGAAGAGGCTGAGGTGCAGCTTGGGTGCAGACTGCATCCTCCAGGGCTGAGCTCCAGGTTAGCCTGCGAGAAGACAAATGCTCAATGCTGGGGTTCCTGTGTGTTTCCTCTCCTGGGTCTGTTGTGTCCCCTCCCCTGGAAGGACACCACATAAAGATGAGAAAAGACAGGCAGTAGGCAAACTAGAGAGCTGTACTTGGAGCATTTTGTGATGTGGTGGCTTTATATGCATTTTAAAATTAAAACAGCCTTTCTCTCATTATACAAGGCATTAATTAATTTGCTAACTACAAAGTCTTATCTAACTTTCTGGGTGGTGTGCTATAGAGATCTTTTCCAGCATTTTTCTTCCTTAATTTTCTCCTTTCCTCTAAGGGTTGTTTTACCATAATAGTGTCAGACCCCAAACTTCTGAAGGCAATTTGTTGCTCCGATGCTGTCTCTTAGCAAATGTGATAAATCTTTTTAAAGACAAAAGCATACATATTCAAGATAAGTAATTTCACATGACCTGAGATACCTGAGGCCGAAGACATTTCAGAAGGTATTTTTCTGGGGAAGGAGAATTATGGAGTTTAATGTGTTAGTCATGGAAGAAGTGAGATTAAAAAGATTGATTAGGCAATTTTCTCTGTCGAAGGAGACACCCAAGATGGTCTGTAGTCCTTTTTCCAGTTCAGTTTTTTTGGTGCGAGCAAGGAAATGTTTGACTGCTGGTAAAATATTCTCCAGTCTAACTACTCCTGCTGTTTTCCACTGCTGAATTAAACTTAAAACATAACTTCACTCAGAGATAGCCAGAGCTTATAAAAAATTTGGCCTTAACCTGAGAAACAACCCGGGTGGGCAAGAATTAGTGTTTGTATGAACCAGCCTTGAAAAAGTCAGGTTTTGGTCTCCTTTTTATTTTTTTAACTGGATTACGCAGTCCCCTCTTCTGAGAAGAGGTCAAATAGCACGTGAATTAACCAAGATGCAGGAAAATAAATCCTTTCTTCTCTAATAGGTTATGAGATATGGTAAAGATGACTAATTTCTAGCATAAAAGCAATAGCAGTTCACAGTCTCTCCCAGATTTAGTGACAGCATGAGAATTGCCAGTTTCCTGCCCTCCTTTCAGCTATTCTAAGAACAGGGTGTGGGCAGCATCTCCCTTGCTGGACTTCAAAGCTTGCTATGGTATTATAGGCTGTAGTTATTGCTGATTTTGGTTAATGCTCTGGGCACTGGGATAGAGCTAGAGGTTCATGGTCTCAATTATCATCCCAGTTGTTGGAGTATTTGTGTATTTGTGTTTGTGGCTTTTCCAGGCACTAGAGCTGATCCTGGTAGAGGCACTGAAGCAAATCTGTCCCTTTACCTGTTAATCACTAACGAGAACAATACTCAACCTGGTCAGCAGGATTATTGTTTTTTTAAGGAACCAAGAGTCAGTTGTCACATTTGAACTTTACTTTCCAGCCAGCAATCAATAACAAAGAGAAGCTGGAGCATTTTTTGAAAAAGGTC
>JANHGB010068427.1:0-35146 GCA_026283785.1 Coracopsis vasa
CCCTGCCCATGGCAGGGGGGTTGGAAATAGATGATCTTAAGGTCCTTTCCAACCCTAACTATTCTATGATTCTATAAACCAATCCTAGCAAAATAGCAAGAAAGATTTTAGAGTGGGTAATAGACGCATCTGGCATGTCTGTGTTTCTTAACCAGTAAGGTCAGTAATCAAGAATGAATCTTAAAAGCTGAAGTTATGCTCTCTCTCTTTTTCTTCTT
Organism: Coracopsis vasa; assembly: GCA_026283785.1. Taxonomy (NCBI): domain Eukaryota; kingdom Metazoa; phylum Chordata; class Aves; order Psittaciformes; family Psittacidae; genus Coracopsis; species Coracopsis vasa. The sequence goes on from JANHGB010068427.1 coordinate 219, forward strand.
TGCTTTGGCGTTAAAATCACGTGCACAAAATACAGAATCAAAGTTAAAAAATGCTAGTGCCACCATTTCCAGCCTATGTTACCTATGTCCCCACTCAAACTCCAGTAGGACAGCTAATACTAAGTACAAGACTTGAGAGGTTTCTCCTAACTGCTCTGTACAGCTAAACAGGAAGGGGTCATTATTCTAATATATTAGAATAATAATCATATTATTAAAATTAAATAAAAAATACTCTATTTCAAATGCTCCATCTGTTGCTCTTGCTAGAACGATTTTCATACTTAATTTTATTATGGGACATGCTGAGCTATCATCTCTAAACACCTGTTTTTCAGGAGTATTTATAATTGGCAATTTTTCACTTGTGTTGACTTTCTAAAATCATCATGATATTCCCAATTAAATGTATTTTAAATCTGTAATTTCTGCATATGTAGCTGCTTCTTTTCCTCAAAAGGACCTTTTTAAGTTCATGCTTCTGAACAGCTGTACTTCTTAAAATAATACTCCATTTCAATCTGGCATGTTTTTTGTTCTTGATGATAATGTATCACTCTGTATCTTTGTTCCTTTAGGAGAGAAGGTTGCACATGTACATAGTTTACTGCCAAAACAAACCAAAGTCTGAACACATTGTCTCAGAATACATTGATACGTTTTTTGAGGTAAGTTCCTGAGAGAGAACTTATGTGAGGTGAAGGGTGTGTACAAATCATAAGTGTTGCCAGATCTGTTGGCCAAAACAGAAACAACCAAGAAAAAAAGGCAGTGCAAATCTTTGTTACTGTTTTAAGTGATAATTCCCTGCCATTTCTGTTCTGATTTCTCAACTCTGATACAGATGGGTTAATCTCTACCTCCTAGAGATGGGTTCATCTCTACAAGAAGAAACTAAAGTTAGGTAGAAGATACTTATCAGTAGAGTCTCACCTTTACAAGGCCTAGCCCAGGCAGTTAATGGTGGTAATTTTGGACAAGCAAAGATCACTGTCAAAAATAGACTATATTAAAACCTGTGACTGAAAAATTACATTTCACCATAGTCTTTTCAAAAAAGACATGGAAGATGCTTGGGAAGGGGAATACTTTGGAAACAAAGCTGATACAGATAAGGGGAAGCACTCCAGCTTTTGCTAGCTGAAGATTAGATTCTGCTCTGACTTTTGCCAGTTTCTTCTGTTAGCCATTAATAGTGATATATCCTGCTGTGTTTCTAGCTCAACAAAACAAAGTTGTTTCTAACTGAACAAACAAAACATGTTTGTTTTGCAATCCTCAGGATCTAAAGCAACGCCTGGGCCACAGACTTCAGCTCACGGACTTGCTAATAAAACCTGTGCAGAGAATTATGAAGTACCAGCTGTTACTAAAGGTAAAGTGATGTTGAGGTGAATGATTTAATATATGTGTTAACAGATATGCTTTCTTTTTTAAATATTGCTGATGCTTTTCCACGTTCCTGCAGAACCCAGATTTGTAAGCAATGTCATGTGATTATTTGATATTTAAATATAAAAAATGCAGTAAACAGCTTGGGCAGAATTCTGCTTTTTCTTTTTAACTGTTAAAAGACCAGTGACCTCAAGCCAGTGACATGGAAGTGTTTAGAATTTGTACCAATGTCATATGAAGGGGAAAGGGATCTCCCAACTGTTTTCTGTAAATGTGATATGAGTTGCTGGGATTCATCCCAACTTTTCCATCTACTTCTGCAACCGTTTTAATGTCATGTAAATGCTTACTGAAGAGCAACCCTTTATATCACAGAGGTCATTGCCTTAACATGTTGTTGTATGAGATAAATCAAAACAGTGAATAAATCTTAAAAAATAAGAGGGGGAAAGCACCACAGCAAGAAACTTTAAAAAGAAAATATTTGGTTTTGTCTTCTGCAGACTGTCATTCTCTGACAGAAGATAGCAAATTCAGATTTTCTAAGCTTTCTCTCTTCTGATTAATGAGAAAAGTACTCATATTGTTGTTTGTTCATTTTTCCTTTTTCAGGACTTCCTCAAGTATTCTAAAAAAGCTAATCTTGACACAACAGAACTAGAGGTACTTTTGACACATTTTCTGTTAGTGATTTGAATGCTCTTTACTTTGAACTTCTTGTTTTGACAGTCACTTTCCTTTTTGATCTTCTTGAGAATGTGATTCTAAGTGTTTACTTTTCACATTTCTGTTCTAAAGCAACCATAGCAAATGAAACTATTTTATGCTGCTAACTCATTTGGAAAATAAAGTTTTGACTTTTTATTTGTCTTGAACAGAGAGCTGTAGAGGTCATGTGTATAGTACCAAAACGGTGTAATGATATGATGAATGTTGGCCGCCTGCAAGGATTTGATGTAAGTTGGCTAGGATTTTGCTTTGAGTTCTTGTCAGGTTCTTCAGAAATTAATGATTAATGTTGTTGAGAGAAGTGAAGTAGGATGCTCCATCACTGTCTGGTTACCTGGGGCAAAAAGCAGTGAGCAAAAAATCAAGTCTTAGCCCTGCCAGGGACTTTTTCCTGGGAAACTTTACCTGTTGTGTCAGTCACACTAGGTAAGTCCCTCTGCAAAATCTAGCATTACAGTTCCCTTATTGACTAATGACTTGCAAAATAGTGAAGTAATCAGTTAACCAGCAAGTGAGCAGACCAGACTTCAGTAATGTAGACAAAGGAGGCGTTACTAAGGTCAGTAAAGCACCTGAGGCAACTATAGCCCTTCTCCTTGTTTTGCTAAGTCTAGAAGAGATGGAAATTAGCTATCAAAGCAGTATGCATCAGCCAGACTATAGTCACATGTTCTAGTTTCAAAGCCCTTTCTGCTCTGTGATGCAAGTATAAACTTGAATTCTTCCTCTTTTTGGCACCCCGGAAGACACTGAAAGAACATAGGAGTTACTGTGGGAGTTGTTGAGAAAAGAGAGATGAAAGCCTTAGTGTTACAAGCCTCCAACTGCAGTTTGCATTGGAAGGGGTAGAGTGGTGAAGTGGATTTTTTTCTTCCTTGGTGATGTTTGTTTTTTGAGAAAGGGCACAAGAATATCTTGTGGTAGGAGGAGCAATGAATATGTAATGGTCAGTAACACTCAAGAAATTGGGAAATTTACAAAGCTATTTCAGCATGAGCATCTGCTCAAAAAGATTGGTTGGGGAAAGAAATCAAGAACTGCACTAAATGTGTTTCTGCTTGCCTCTGTGTTTAGGGTAAAATTGTAGCCCAGGGTAAGCTCCTGCTCCAGGACACATTCTTGGTTACAGACCAGGACACGGGACTTCTGCCACGCTGCAAGGAGAGACGGGTCTTCCTGTTTGAGCAGATTGTCATTTTCAGTGAGCTGCTAGATAAAAAGAAAGGTTTCTCCATGCCCGGATTCTTGTTTAAAAACAGTATCAAGGTAACTGTTCTGTGTGAGTCTTTATGTCCCCTGCACAAACTCTGCTAAGGTAACACTCTGATTCAGTGAGATGTCCCTAGTGACATCTAGATGCGTAATCATAAAGCACAGGGAGGTGTCCATCATTTCTTGAAGTTATATCCTACCGAATTCGTTATCACTCTGATGATAAATGGAAGTCTTTGGATCCCAGTATTCTGATGCTTCCCAGGTGAAGCATAACAAAACAGGTGTTCCCATACAAAGCTGGACAAGCATTCACAGAGAATTTAGTCTTCAGCTCTGTGCTGTATGTACACCACATTGCAAAGTCATTGCAAATCAAGATAACTCTTTACATATTCCTTCTTTTGAGTTTTGGCTGAAATCAGTCCGAATGTGTAGGTAACATTTATAAGTAGTGTCACCTTCTTAGACATGTCAGCTCTTCCTCAAACAAAACCCATTTACCCCCACTTCAAGCTTTCCCTGAAACAAAGAGTAATGAGATTAGGGCCCACCAGCCCTCCTCATGAAGCGTTTTGGGTGGACTGTGCTTCTCTTAATTCACCTCAGTGCTAATCCTGCCATCTGAGCACCCTATTTAGCGCTGGCTGAACAGCCTGTTCGAGGCATTGCTGTATCTGCAGTAGAAACCTTTGGCATGGGCCAGTGGTAAAGCTCCATAGCAAATTCAGCATTTTAAATAACACATAAGGAGAGCAAGAGACAGTGGAGAACATTGGGCCATAGTGAGCAGATGAAGATTGTTCAGGCATAATGTTTCAGTGAGATGTACACTAACCCTTAGTTTAATGTAATCCTTCATTTTGTGGTGTTATTTTACTGAAAGAAAAGAGTGGTCACCATCTGAAGATCTGACTCTGAGCTCCTAAGTAAGATATTGTAGAGATACGTTTCTCATAAGATACATGAAGTAAATTCTCTTTTTTCCATGAAGGTGAGTTGCCTTTCCCTGGAGGAAAATGTGGACAGCGATCCATGTAAATTTGCACTAACATCAAGAACGGGTGATGTCACGGAGACCTTTATTTTGCATTCTGCTAGTCCAGGAGTCCGCCAGTTATGGATCCATGAAATTAACCAAATTTTGGAAAACCAGCGCAACTTTTTAAATGGTAAATGCTTTCTTTTCACCGAAAGTTCATAATTGAACAACTTTTCTCTCATCTGTTATTTCTTGGCTTTGGAATGTTTCGCAAGTTTCCTTTCCTGAGCTAATACAGAACAGTTGGGGGATATGTGCCGCATTTCTGCTTCGGAACAGATGCTAGCATTTATTATAAGAGTGGTAGTCTGCATTTACATGGTGTTCTCTTGGTGAAATTTTCCAAATGTTTTGTAGGAGTGAGTCAAGATTGGCATCATCCATTGAGGTGGAGAGCTTGTGTACCTTTTTTAAGCAAATGCGAGCCTTTAAAGGCTAAACCTAAGTTGAATTTTAAGCATCTAGTCAGAATGTTTTGTTTGTGTTATTTTGGTGTCCATTGTTGTGTCATACTGTGGCAACAGCATTCAGATTCTGCAGGAGAAAAGTAAAAGACAGTCATGTCTGCTGTGATACCAGAAGTTTCTTGCTGTATTTTTGTATCCATCAGTTGTTGCCCCAATGTAGATTTTTTTAAGGAGTTGTAATGGGTGGAACAACAAGCTGAGAATTTGGAGTCACACCTGTTTTTTCCCAACTTAGCTGCTGACTGACAGTGTGATCCTAGAGGAAAACATTTCTCCTTGGTTTCAGATTTGTCATCTTTAAAAGAACAGGTCATGAAGATGTGATATAGAGAAGTGACTTGAGGTCTATGGCATGACCAGCATTGCTAAGGAAATTTGTCTTGTTTGAACAGCACTCCCGTTCTGCCAGTAAACATGTCTGTTTTAAACTGTTCCTGTTCCCTTTCCTGCCCTCCTTTCCCTGATCGCGTCCCCTCCCACCCCCACTGCAGCCTTGACGTCCCCAATCGAGTACCAGAGGAACCACAGCAGTGGTGGAGGTGGCAGCGGCAGCAGCAGCGCTAACAGCAGCGGCCCCAGCAGCTGTAGTGGTGTCCCCAGCTCCAGCCGTAGCCGGCCATCCCGGATCCCCCAGCCTGTCAGACACCATTCCCCAGTCCTGGTCTCCTCTGCAGCCTCGGCCCAAGCAGAGGCAGACAAGATGTCAGGTATGTCCATTCACAATCTCTCCCTGCCACACTACAACACCTCCTTAGAAACTGGTCTGAGCCAGCCAGACAGGCACCCTCCCCATGCAGAACTGGATGGTCCTCAGAAAGACGCTGAGCAGATTCCCAAGATGAAAGTTATTGAAAGTCCCAGGAAGACAGCGGGAAACGTTTCTGGCTCATCTGACGGAGCCCAGAAAGACTTACGTGGAAGCTCAGAGGACAGTCGATCAAGAAACAGCATAGGATCACTGACGCTTGGGAAGCCAAGGCCAGGAGCCATCTCACCAATGAACTCTCCTCTCTCCACGACTTTCCCTTCTCCTTTTGGCAAAGAAACATTTCCACCCAGCAGCCCCCTGCAGAAGGGCTCCTTTTGGAGCTCCATCCCAGCATCCCCTGCCAGCCGCCCTGGCTCCTTCACTTTCCCTGGGGACAATGACTCCCTCCAGCGGCAGGTTCACCGCCACTCTTCACACAGCAAGGACACAGACCGCATGAGCACATGCTCCTCGACCAGCGAGCAGTCAGTTCACTCCACCCAGAGTAATGGGGTAAGAGCGGAGCACCTCTGTCCTGCAAGCTCTTCTAAAACCTTCCCATGCTTTCTATGCGTTACCATCACTCTCCGTACTAACTTCTGGCTCTCCGGTGCTGTACTACTCTGAAATAATCAACCGTTTGAATATCTTCTGCACATTAAAAGAACAAAATTGTCTACCTCTCTGTGTATGTATACATACAAACGTGGGTATGTGCACAGACACAAAAGCGACTGCTAACAATAGATGCAATTTCTGCCTCTGCTGAAAACATAGATCACTAGGCTGATACTTTACTAACTTGCTGTCCTTGCTTTTTTTGTCTCTAATTTGAAGGCACATAATTAACATGCTGAAGCGTGGCAGCCAGAGCACCTTGGGGTATGCATTGCGGCCAGCACTTAAATCTGACTTCAGGATTTTGGCAGATTGCCTTGGGGCTTTTTTCCCTTTCACGCACAAATCCACCACCATTGTCCTGTTGAGTTTTAACTTCATGGAGACATCTACAGTACGTTCCCTGGGCTGCTTGCTTTTATTTTTCATAAATTTATTTCCCCCTCCCCTCCTCAGCCTTAGCTGATGTACAGCATTCTCTTTTTAAGTCCTGTGTCGGATCAAGGAAGCTTCCTGCAAACCACTCAAAATAGGCCAACAAAACATAGCTAAAATAATCCTTCTTCTACTACAACCAAAACAAATAGCGGCTCCACTGTTCTGCATTGTAAGAAGAACTGGTTTAGGGCATCTGGAGTTTCAACCTTTAGTATGCACTTGGTGTGTTTGTGTGCAAAGCTGGCGTGTCAACAGAATCCACATTCTCTGTAATAACGTCCACCAGGAAGCGCAACACAGCAATCACAGGGGCAAGTGCAACTATAAAGCAAAACTTTCAGGGCACTTGCCATGGATGGGGTAGGCAGGCTACGGTGCCATTCCCTTTAAACTCACATTTGATTGTTTTCTCACTAAGTGTTGTGTTCAGGAATGTTTGTTTTTCCACTCTCTCACCAATAGAATGCAGTACCAATTTGCAAATCACCTAACTTGCCAGACCTTTTGTAAATGCATGCATTTCTTTGTAGAACTGTTTAACACACAGAGCTTTCTTGACTTCTTAGTTCTTACACTTTTATAATAGCTACAGAAAAAAATTATGCTTTGCATGTAACGTATTTTTTATCCTGATCTTCCTTCAGCTTTTGATTTGATTTAGCTCTGTCTTGTGTTTATCCTCAGTCTTGTAAAATGTGATGATAATATAATATCTGGGGTAACTTGAGTATTTTGCAATTACTGCACAGTACGTAGTATCAGGATGGTGGTGCTTTTTACATTCAGAGAAGTCTTGCATAGTATTAATTGATGTCATTCCATTAAAAAAAAAAGAGAGAGGGAGAGACAGGATGGCACTGCATGCCTTCTGCTTCATAGCTATGTTTCTTTTAGTTTGGTGATTGAGATGGATCATAATTCTTCATTTATAACCTCATTTCTATGCCGCGCTTTAGCAGGATTTCATACCACATTCAATAAGCCAGGGAAAATGGGTTCTGAGGTTTTATTTTGACTTAACCATTTGTATATGTGTATTTACATGCACGTATGGTTAAGGTTGGTTGCTTAGGATAAGTAACTTCTAAGAAGAAGAAAAAGGAACTGGTTTTGCTAGTGTTTCAGGAATATGGGAGGGATTTTTTTAGGTTTTGGTTGCAAATACTCCTCTAATCCCATAATTGAGGTCAGTGATGACCAGCAGAACTTGCAGTAGAAAAACATTAACTGTGCAAGAATAATTACTTCCTTGCAAGGCAAACAAAAAGGCTATCTTTCTGTGGTGAGAATAAATTCAGACACATTGACAAGAACATTTGACATTTAGTAGTTACCAGACGCTTGTTTATTTAACAGATTTTACTGTCCTTTTTGAAAATAAGAAATATCCAGAGTTTAGTATGACCCTTCAAGACTTAACTATTAAAAAGAAGTGTTATGTTACAGGAAGGTCTGTCCTGCAGTTACACAAATTCTACTGCACACTGAGTCTGAAAGAATGAGTTTGGAGAAAAGCAGCTTTCTCTGAATAGAGTTGTAGCTAAAAGAATCTAGCAAGTTGTAACCTTAATTTAAACAATGACTGAAAATGAGACTGGCTTTTTGGTTCTACTGTTCCTGGTTTGCCTGAGTCATGGAAGGGGCTTGCTAACACAAAAGACCATGCAGAAAGTCTTGTAAGCCAGACAAAACGAGTTTTCTCACTGGAAATACAGCATCTGGAATTGACATAAATACCCTGTAGTAAAAATACGATTCAGGATGAGATCCTTCACTCTGTGGTATCATTTGCTTCATCATCCTAACAGCGGAAAAAAGACAGGATGGACTTGAATCACTCACTTGAATAAAATAGTCCAGCTAGAATAAAATGTACAGACTCACTGGAAACCCAAGCATCAATGTACTGAGCATGCTTTGAATGAATACTCTGAGACTGTGGCTTTCCAAATGTCTTGGTTTCTCAGCCAAAGCACATGAGCCAAAGCTTATGGGGAAGCACAGGCACCAAGAGATGGAGTGGCCTGTTCAAGGCTATTAGCAGATTGGAAGAGAACTTGTTTTTCAGGGCTCCCAGTGTACCATGCTGTCCACTGACTCCTGCTGCATCTCCTCAATCCTGAGAGGAGAAATATTTGACAGTTTTGAGAATCCTGCTTTTAATCCTCTGTGCCAAGCTTTCCACTCACTACTAGCACATATGTGGTGCTAACATGTGGTTATGTTATGTAAGTGATAGTGATCTCCAGCTACAGCTGGGTACTGATACCCTTCTTCAACTCAGCTACTACTAGGCAGTAGTGAGCCCTCATTAGTAGTGACCTGACACAGGTTTGAAGTAACAGCAAAGACAAAAGACAGGTGCACACACAAATACATACCTCATGCCACATCATTAATAAGCCATCCATTTTGGTTTTAAGTTCTTTCAAGAAGGAAATAACTTTGGGAAATAGGTGCTAGATGTATTTTTTGTCGTTGGAATTTCCAGTGTTTATGAGGTAATGATTATGATTTTGAAGCTGCACCTCTAAGACCATGAAAAACTGTCCTACATTCTGTGCTATAGTTTTGTTGCCTGATAAAGATGTGAGGTTTGGTGTCTGAGCTTGAAAGGAAGAGATCTATGTATCTCAGCTGAGATCTATATATAAACTGACTCTTGGTTAAAGGAAGTAATCTTGAGTAAAAGCAACTGCAGCTGTACATGAAGGTATTCAAAGTTCAAACTAATTGCACAAGATAAATAGATGCAGGCAGCTTTAAAAGAGAAATCACAGATCTTTTCTGTGACTACAGCTTAAGTTATGTGAACTATGCAGGTAATGTAGCAGGCCAAGAACAGCCTGTCTTCTCCATGAACTTTAAACTTGATTCTTTTTTTCCTTCCTCTTCTTTCTTTCTGCTTCCAATTGACACTTGCAGAGTGAAAGTAGCAGCAGTAGCAATATCTCCACCATGCTGGTGACACACGATTACACGGCAGTGAAGGAGGATGAGATAAATGTCTACCAAGGAGAGGTCGTGCAGATTCTAGCCAGCAACCAACAGAACATGTTTTTGGTGTTCAGAGCCGCCACTGATCAGTGCCCCGCAGCCGAGGGCTGGATTCCCGGCTATGTCTTGGGGCATACCAGTGCAGTCATCATTGACAACCCTGATGGAACCATCAAGTGAGTGCCTGGGTTTGTGGAGAAGGGGAGGGAGAAGAAAAACTTCCCATTTAGACAAGACTTTGAACCTTTTAAATCAAAAGTTGATGTGATCTTTGAGAAATAAATGAACATCAAGCAGAATGAGTACTTGAGAGATCCCTTAGCAAACTTCAAATATAGGCAAGTAAGAAAGGGCCCAGAAGCACATGATCTTTATGAAAAAGCTGTAGTAGTGCAGTCTTCTGGAAAAAGATGATAAAAGAATACATGATCTAAGAGCAGCAAATTTTTCTGGTTTGTTTAATAGAATGAGTTACTAGGCTAGACACCTTTGTTTAGTAGGACAGTCAGGGCATGTTTGTTCCAAGTGAAATGAATTTTAGAGTTCTTCGATCTCTGCTTTGAGCTACAAATCTATTGAAAATGACAGGTGGTGCTAGAAAGATCTCTCTCAGATCTGCAATGGGAGAAATTATGTCAAAGTTCTTAGCACTAAAGTTTTATGTAAAAGGATTTTATATTGATCATTGCTTAGTTTGATTGAATATTGGTTTATATTGAATATTTATATTTATATTGAATATTTATATTGAATATTCAATATTTATATATTTCATATATATTTTATATATCATAAATTTCTATATAAATATATTTCATATGTTTCATATTTCATTTTATATTTTATATATTTCAATATTTATATATTTATATTTATAGACCAATATTTATATTGAATATTTATATTAAATATTGATTTATATTGATCATTGCTTAGTTTGATTGAATTTGTATTTTCACACAGAAATTTTACCATTTGAGCAAGAAATAGTATTTCTTGGGAAGAGTTCGGTATTTTAAGAAATACTGAAATACAAGAAATACTTGCTTACAATTTTAACTATGGGTTCATGTATTCCATTTCAGTATACTTTAAGACAGTGAGGTAACATTTTGGCATACTTTTCCAATTCCGTTTGAAACTAGAGAGTATAGCACATAAACTAGAGTTGAAAAATTTCATCAAAGTTTAATATTTTTTATTCAGGAAGTCAACGTCTTGGCACACAGCACTCCGTTTAAGGAAGAAATCTGAGAAAAAAGATAAAGACGGCAAAAGGGAAGGCAAGCTAGAAAACGGTTACCGCAAATCCCGAGAAGGACTTGCCAACAAGGTTTCTGTAAAGGTAAGTGTTATAAAGATGTAGTCATTTCCAAAAGAAGTTGTGTTAGGATATCTTTAAAAGTAGCTTCTGTCAGAATTTCACATGAAGGCGCTGGAGGCAATGGTGGTTTGGAAACAAGAAGATAGAATCTTTGAGCCTGCAAGCATGATATAGCATAAGGATACTGCAGAAAGAGTACAGCGTGCAGAAATTCTGGTACTCAGATGTTTCTTGGATCTTGGTGGGCACAGTAACTTAAACCCATCACTGTGCTTCGTTTTCTACCATTCTTTAAGTTGTTATAAGGTTATCAGGACATTAATTCTTTAATTTCTCCTTTCCAGCTTCTCAACCCCAATTACATTTATGATGGTAAGTTGCTTTAACTTTTAAAAGTTGTAATAAATATAATTTGATTAAAACATTATTCTCTATGTTTAAATTTGTTTGATATGAATTTTGTTGGGAACTGAGTGGTTTTTATCAAAATATATATATAGGCCCTTTCTAGATAAGCTAGACAGTTAATGCAATTAACTCATTTTTTAAGATGCAAGGAACACATTTTTCATCATAAGTCCAAACCAACATAAAACACAAGGACCATATGCCATGTTATGTATGGAGGCTGTATGGAAGTTGGAACTTGCTGCGTTAGCAAAATAACAAGGCCAGGAGTTGGAGCTGCTTCAATTTTAACCTTGCCCCCTAGGGAATATTCAGGACCTCTCCAGTGCAGAGGCTGATCGGGACGAAGATATTGGCCTTCTGGAGTCAGAACCAAACTGGGTTTTTGTCTTAATACACAGAGCCAAACTTCTTGAGTTCCTCGTGTAAAAAAGGGAAACCACTACCATGTGTTATTGGATGAGTGAGGTGTTTCATGTTCCCTTTTGCAAGCGTAGCTGGATATAATGGTAGCCTAAAGATATAAATATAGTTGAGCACATGCTTAAATATTTTTCACTCTAGGGTTTCCTCAGCTTGCCATACAGAAAGTGTTTGGTTCACCACAGTAGGCTTCATCTTTATCTGTGGCATAGCAGTAGTGTTGTGTCCAAGTTCATGTGAAGAATGTTTTGCCAGCCCTGCAGAACCCAGCAAGTGGCTAAACCATAGGTGTGCTCCCAGGGTGGAGGGATAGATACACCTTGGAAATGTAAAGTACTGTACTGCTTTATCTAATAGAAACGAGAGAGTGCAAGGAATAGAAAAGCAAATTTATTAACTTCAGTTGACCTAATGCCATTCATTTTATTTTTCCAGTTCCCCCAGAGTTTATAATACCATTGAGTGAGGTAACATGTGAGACAGGAGAGACCATCGTGCTTAAGTGTAAAGTCTGTGGTCGCCCCAAGGCTTCAGTTACTTGGAAAGGTCCTGATCATAACACACTGAGCAATGACGGTCATCACAGCATTTCGTACAGGTACAGTAATTTGTGTAACATTCAACAGGAATTGTTGAAGCTGTTTTATATTCTATTTGCATCCTTGGTTCAGGATAGCTTTTGGCTTTGAGGCATAAAGATATGGTTGCCCTCAGAAATATTTTGCAGCTGAGATTTTCTGGAAATGTTGTGTAACTTCTGTGCATACCCAAATGTCATATTCTGTTGATCTTTAAAAACAAAAGAAAATCCAGCTGATATTTCTGATTAGCTATCGCAGAAGCCATTGTGGTTCTGTCACACTGACCTACTGCTTGAACCAGAACAGTATGCTGTCACATGCCAGTGCTGTGAAATGCCATACTGTCAGTCCTTTATTTCCGTTAGTAGCATACCATCATTTTTGAGGAAGATGACTGCTTTCAGATTACACTGCAGTATTTTGCAGAGGAAAGCCTCTGGTTCCTACTGATGTGGCAGTGTCAGTGTCTTCATTGTTGAAACAGAAATCAACATATTTTGTTTGTCCAAAGAGAGATAGGGGCTGGAAAATAAGAAATATTAACAGTGTCAGTCTAAATTTGTTTATACCTTAAGGTCTGTAAAATGAATATAAAGTTAATGGATGCCATTGTGTTTCCCAGTGACTTAGGAGAGGCTTCACTGAAAATCATTGGCGTCACTGCAGAAGACGATGGTATCTATACATGTATAGCTGCAAACGATATGGGTTCGGTTTCATCTTCTGCCAGTCTACGAGTTTTAGGTAGGCATGTCTCTTGCTTCTTTTTAATCTTTGGGGTTTTTTTAAGTCTAGTCTCCATAGTACAGGAAAAAGAAAACCCCAGCTCTTAGGCATCACTGTTAAAGGAATATTATAACAAACCTTTTTACCTGTGACATATTGCTTGTTTCAGAAGGAACAGAAGCACTTTTAGGATGTAACTAATTAGAGGTTCATACAGACAAGATGCCTACAATATTTTCTGGAAAGTAGAGCTTTTGGGGTTTTTTTTTCAGGTAGCTGATACACTAATCACTCTTTTTGTTTCCCCAGTGGCAGGTTTATTATTGATAATGAGACATAATGTAAGATACCTATTCTTTTTGCTGTTTCTTCCAACTTGCTAAGGTTACTCATTCTTGTACAGACAGTTCCTACTTCACCTGAATTAGTTCCACTATAGAATTTGCATTGGCCATGCTGCTTTGGTGTGTAATCCAGTTTGCCTTGCTGCCACCCTGTGTCTTAATGCGGATTAACAGGATGGGGTGATTCCACTGATAGTATCTCAGTCAAGGAAACTTTCTAGTCAGGGGAGTAAAAACCTTTTGATGAACAAGAATCAGTGTGAAACCGTGTGCTTTAGGGAGCTACTGTAATGACTGTCCTTCCTACATGAGTACAGAAGCCCAAAACTGTGATTAGGCCAGAATCAGAGTCACAGAAGTCTTGTAGACTAAACTACCATCTTTCAGCCACAATCCTTGGTCTTACTGATCTTCTCCAGAAGCAAGTGTTCATTTTTCAATCAAAACTAAACTAGAATTTAGTATCTCTTACTTACTCTTTAACTGGACTCCAAAAGACAGGCAGTTGTATTTTGCTAGCCCTTTTACTTAGCTCTACCAATACTTGTACAAAGAAGCACTGGTCCCAGTTCTTCTGGGGACATCCCACCCTTCATTTCCCCAGTCCGTAAGAGCAAAATGGAAGCTCCAAGGCTGTAGCATGAAGTAGAGTTTCAAGATCAAACTATGAAGTCTTTTTCAGTCCTTCAGACTTGAAGGACTTGCCATTTGATTGTAGTCAATTCTTGTGCATTGTCTTGTGCAAAGAGTAAGTAATACTCTTTGCCTTCTGTTGCTGTAGTAGTCTTTATAAACCATGAATGAATTAGTTGATTACAGAAGTAATTTTCTTTCTGAGCTCCAAGAGGATGGACAATCTGAGGCCATGAGTTGCTTTTCAATATGGACATACTCTGTTTCAAAAGGAAGATGATAGGGGGCCAGTAGTTTGAATGAGGCAAATTCTTCCTGAAATCTGTTAGCAAACTGAATATGAAGTCCAAATATTTCTCCTTCTGCAAACAACTGAAACAATACGTTGGCTATATTGACAAAAAGTTAGTTCTGAGGAGGATCTGAGTTTATTGAATCTTTGTTACACTATCTTTCTGGTTTTTTGTAGGTCCTGGAAGTGATGGGATCATGGTAATCTGGAAAGACAACTTTGATTCCCTCTACAGTGAAGTGGCTGAGCTTGGCAGGTGAGTCCTGTATGCTGATCTCCAAGGCAGTCTATGTCAAAATAGTAACTTCTCTTTCAAAAATATTAAATTCTCTTTGAAAAATACTTCTCATATGAGCCTAAAAAGCGAGAAATACATTGGATTAAATAGAAACGAGGAAGCAAAATTCTACTAGCACTAGATGGCACTGCATAAACAGAAAGTATTTAGGCTGAAGTGGTGTCATAGATGAAGGGGTTGGTTTTTTGTTTGGGTTTTTTTAAGCATGCTTTAAATTGACTGATGCTGCTTCTGTAGTGAAGCTCTTCTAAGCCTTTTTATTTAGGGTCTGAAAATTACAGACAAAAAAAGTCTGAAGATGAGCCAGAGAAGTCCTGTAAAATATGCATTTGTCCAATTTAATAATGACCTTTCAAAAGCTGGTTACTGCTCAGACTTGATGTCACTGCAAATGTGATGAAACAAATATCTTATCAGGAGATAATTATTTATGCAGACACATTTTGTAGAAGATGCATGCACTGAAAACTGGTTTATGTCCAGAAACTGCTCTGTGAGGGTAGCTTATTGCAGATCTAAAATCAGATTTCTCTGAGAATATCTTTCAAGGTAAAAATATATCCTTAATGCATCTCTTGGTTAATCCTTTCCTTTCAATATTGTATTCCAGGGGCAGATTTTCTGTCGTTAAGAAGTGTGACCAGAAGGGAACCAAGCGAGCAGTAGCCACTAAGTTTGTGAATAAGAAGTTGATGAAGCGAGACCAGGTTACCCATGAACTTGGAGTCATGCAGAATCTCCAGCATCCCCAGCTCATTGGCCTTCTCGATACCTTTGAGACCTCCACCAGCTACATACTAGTGTTAGAAATGTGTGTGGACACCAACATTATCTGTAAAATGCAATCTCTAAGCTGACTTTCTGGGACATTTGTAGTGGTTTTTGTATAAGGAAGATTTCCTAGAAGTTTGAAAACACCTAAGTAAAATATTGCAGTTGTCTAATGCTACTGTTAAAGTTTAATACTCAGAAAGAAACAAGTTGAGATATTAAACCGATATGTAGATGACTATGTTAGTCTGACGCTCCAGGAAGTTTTTAATATCAGGTTGTTGCACAAGTGAATTAGGAATGCTGTGATCTGATAGCTTTATATCAAATCTCCTCTTCATAGCCTAGAACTCTGTCTTCTAGATGCTGCAGGCTACAGTTATTCCTGTAGTCTATGGTCTGTTAGTTTTTTCTTTCCGTTCTCTCAGATGGATTAATCCAAAATACAATCCTTGTCATTCCAATAGGGCTGACCAGGGCCGCCTTCTAGACTACATCGTGCGATGGGGAAACCTCACAGAAGGGAAGATCAGACTGTACCTGGGAGAGATTCTGGAAGCTGTGCAGTATCTTCACAACTGCAGAATAGTACATTTGGACCTAAAGGTGAGCACTGAATGGGATTCCTGGCAGTGTGTGCTATTCCAGGCATAAAAACCTCCCTCTCCTAAGAAACTTGCAGCTGGGAACACAGAACTGGGAATTGCTTTGAGACTGTATGGAATGGTATGGATCAGGGCTCCAGCCCCAAATGTGTTAGATCACTCAAAGTTCACAAAGCAAGAACTTTGAATTCCCTGTGCTTTCTCCTTAAAGCTTGCTGGCCCTTTGTGCTGGAAATAATTGCTGACAGGAACTGTTTTGTTTGATTTTTATGTACTTGTTTGTTTGCTTACTTTCTGAGAAGTTTGCAGCAGAAATCCATTTCTTTCTCAAGAAGCAGAGTTTGTTGTGAGAGAGTGCTCTTTCCTCTGTTCCTGCAAATCTGTTTCACATCTTTGCACTTTAAGGGTTGTAATAACTATGTGAATGGTACCTTTTGGGGGCTCTGTTTCTACCCTTTTGAATTTTACTGAATCCACAAGGATTTTATGCATTCTAATAGGAAAAGCTATATAAGAAGATCTTAATGTGAATATTAATTAAAAACTTATTTACACTTTTTCTTTTCTTCCAGTCTTAAAATGCAAGGGTTTTGTTGTTTCTCTGTCATAAAGCAAATAGAGCAGTTGATTTGTTCACCCCATATGTGTAATTGCTCTTCTTCAAGCTTAAGTTTCCAAACACAGGCTCCTGTGAAACTTTGCCAAGCTGCTGTTGTAAACATCTGCAGTGTTATCTAGCAGAACTGTATTTCCTGCAAAAGTGATAGTGCCAGCAGCTAAAACACATTCATTGCACACTGTAGTTGGCAAAAAGCTGCCTGCCCATTGATCTGGGGGAAACCTTGGTAGGACTGCCTAGGAGCTGGCCTTCAGCAGTAGTAGCTTGCAGGGGTTTGTTATGTTCTTGAGCTGACAGCACTGGCTGGGAAACAGTAATGTTGGAGCATTAAATGTGTGTTAGACTGACTTGAAAAAAAGACATTTTAACTTTTGCTTTTATGTTTTCTAGCCTGAAAATATTTTGGTGGACCAGAGTTCCACTAAGCCAACAATAAAACTGGCTGACTTTGGAGACGCGGTCCAGCTCAATACCACGTATTATATCCACCAGTTACTTGGAAACCCAGAGTTTGCAGCTCCTGAAATTATTCTTGGAAATCCTGTTTCCCTCACTTCAGATGTTTGGAGCATTGGAGTGCTCACATATGTCCTTCTTAGTGGCGTCTCTCCTTTCCTGGATGAAAGTGTAGAGGAAACTTGCCTGAATATTTGCCGCTTAGACTTTAGTTTCCCAGATGACTACTTCAAAGGAGTTAGCCAGAAGGCCAAAGATTTTGTATGCTTCCTACTTCAGGATGACCCATCTAAGCGTCCCTCGGCTGCACTGGCCCTCCAGGAGCAATGGCTGCAGCTGGGGAACAGCAAAAGTGCTGACAGCATTGACATATCCAGACTGACTTCATTCATTGAGCGGCGAAAACACCAGAATGATGTTCGACCCATTCGTAGCATTAAAAACTTCTTACAGAGCAGGCTCTTGCCAAGAGTTTGACCTTGCCTGAAGTTCTCTCTCATTCTCTTTCACCTGCCAATCAGACTGGAGACGGACTCCTCCTGCCAATCAATCAGACTGGAGATAGACTCCTCCTGCCAATCAGTCAGACTGGAGATAGGACTCCTTTTGCCAATCAGCTGTTGACTTGAATTTTGAGGAAAGCAAACCCCGAGCCAACCAGCTGCTAGCGAATGTTCGTGTGCAAATGCATTCCAGGGGTACCCGCGCAGGGCGGCGTGGGGGACTGGCGATGCAGACTTCACTGGGGTGGAGGACGGTAGCACTGTACTCTGCAAAAAGCAGTCACGAGCGATACAGTAACAGTATTTTATTCAGGTTTCTTCAAAAAAATTTAAAAAAAAAAAAAATAGTTTTTTTAATAAACCAGAGTTGAATTTTGCAAGTGAACTTAACTACCGTTTTCAAGATTTATTCAAGGAAGAAATGCCTATGTTCAAAGCACTGGTGTTAAAAATGAAACCATGCCTGGAGAAGACTCACCAAAATGGCTGCCCATTGAGACAGCCTCCATTTATAACATCTGGTTTTCACTTGGTCCTAGAGCTTTCCAGTTGCCTCGCCTGTATGTATCTCACGTAGCAGTGCACTGAGATCAGACTCTGCTTTTAAGTGCATCCAACCTCAAAGTTTTTGCATACAAATAGAATGAATTGTTTTGCTCTGATAAAATGTAGGCCTTACTTGTATATAGACTGTTACCTGCCTTCGGTCTGTAATTTTTTTTTCCCCTCTCCCCTTATCCTTTTTTTCCCCCCTCCTTCCTAAATGGTGGTATGCCACTGTGCGGGTCTTCAGTTTGGGTCAGTACTCACTGTCCCCTTAGAAAAGGACTTCGGGTTGGTGCCCAGCTTTGCCGACCCGATTGTCAAGCAGTATACAGCAGGATGAAATACTGTAAATGCACTCATTTGGGATTTTGTTTTCTTTCATATCATGTGCAATGTTGTGGCTTTAACATTTTATGCAACTATTTATGAGGACCTCTGTTGTAACTGTAATAAATATATAGAAAAAGCACATACTTAGTACGGCGAGCTTTATGGCTTTATGGTTTTGTTTGTGTGTTTGGGGTTTCTGGGTGGGCAGGGGCGGGAGTGTTGTACCACACTGTCATTATTAGTTTAAGATGAGGGTTAGCATAGAATTTAGTCAAGACTAGTCAGTTTTAAGGTTTGCTGAAAAAAGGGAGGGAGAGATTCATATCCCAGATCTCAAACTGGTTAAGAAGTAGGGTGACACTTTTTAAAATTTATTATTATTATTATATTCAAAATGCCAAAGTCTGACTTCCCCAAAATCAGTCTCAACACTTACTGCTTTTTAGACTTTTCAAATATGTGTTTACTTCTTTCTGTGAAATGAACAAATGAATTTTGTGCCCTTTGGTGAAGAATACATTCAGAAAGTAGTGGTCAGATGAGAATCTGACACGTAATGTAATTGTCTTAGTAACTGTTTTTAAGATTGAAGTAATATTAACGTGAGCTATTTAAAAAGGCAGAGATGTTTTTTTGTGCATCACTGGCTTCATATGGGTGTGTTGTCATCTATGTTTGTGTGAAATGCAGTGTTTAAAGAAACCAAGCCGATGTCCCACAATAGTTAGATGTATGGGTCTTAAGCCATAACCTAGCTTGGGTTAGTTTTGAGCTTTGCGGCTTCCACTGTATTCTATTTATTCCCTTTTTTTGTTTGTTCGTTTGTTTGATTTTTGGGTTTGTTTTGGTTTTTTTCTTTTTTGTAAAGTTGTACAGAAACTTTTTAAGAGAAAACAACTGACTTCAGAACTGGATGTGTATTCCTACCAACCTCATATCATTATGTTTGTGTATTATTTTCCTTTATTGTTTTAGTCAAATTTTTGCTTTATTTTGCATGTATATTTCTTTGTACAGTGACGTTACATGTTTACACAGTATGACGTGATGTAAATATTTTATTTTGCCATCAGTTATTTTGAAAAGAATTAAACATATTTGACATATTTGCCTGATCTCTTGCTTTAAGGAGTTTGAAGGTTTAGGTTTGGTTTTGTTTTAATTGGGCTCTGTATTTAAAAAGAAAAAAGTACATTATTTTATTGCCATAAAATTCATTTTAAATTGCAATGATGTATCTTGCTTTCATGCCTTACAAAATAATATTTGCCTTTTCTCTAAGTGTTGATTGCTTTGTAGTGTCATGATTGCTTTTATATAAAACATGCCTAACTCTCTAACTGTGGAAATTTATTATAGTCTTTATTAGCTAGTAAATTTTGACCAGCAGAGTTTTCTACCAGATGTTCCCAGTTAAAGACCAAAGGATCATATTTCAGTTTAATATTAAACTGGGGAACAGATTTCCCACATCTTTTAGGCATTCCAGATTCATTATGAAGAAAAGTTACTTTCCACGTTAAAGACTTGGGGTTTGCAGCTAAACACTTTTTGCATCCTGTAAGGGATGAACTCAGTGCATGTGTCAGTACTTTGCAAGTGGGGTTTGGGAGCGCAGAAGTTCTCCATTGCACACAGCTGAATTTGAAAATCATTGTGCAACAGTTAAGCAGAAAGCCTGGCTAGGTAATATTTCCTTGGTCAGGAAAGCAACCTGCATTGTCTTCCTAATGGGCAGAGGCCTAACACATACCTGGCAGTGCTCTTGAGGAGTAGGGTGAAAAAGCCTGGTTTTCTCATGTGTGAGTATAAAGGTCACTTAACTAAGTCATATTAATTCTCAGATGTGGCTATTAATGTGTTTATGAACAGGAGAAAAAATAATTGGGCTTTTTCTGTCTTCAAATCCCGAAGGATGTTTGAGCCAGATGTCCTCAGAATGTCCTCCAGCAAAAGCATCTGGCTTGAAAATATTTCAGTAAGTGTGGAAACCTGAGTAGTAGTAGAAAATGCCTGAAAATGTAATGGAATGTTCTTTGCATGTAACATACTACATGATATTGTCAAGAAACATTAAAACCCCACTGCTGAGGGAATCAGTAGGACTCCATCAAAAAGAGGGGGGAAAAAACAATGGCTGACTCTTGAGGTTATGTCCCATGGTCCCCAAAATATTAAGATAAATGAAGACAGGAATATACTTAACCTTGTTAACCAATAACCTTGTTGTTTGAGGAAATGTGTAGCTGAGGTGCTTGAGACAGCAAGTTGAGCAGAATCAGTGAGTTCAGAGCCCATGACCACACATGTAAAACTTGGATCCCCTTTTCAGTACATCCCCCATGAACATTAATTTTCTCTCATTGAATTTTCTCAGCTGCTTTATTTCCCAGACAAAGCTGAGGTATTAGGATTGCCTCAGGGAGAGATTGTTCTGATGGAACTGAGCGTGGTGGAAATCTCCTGTATTTAACAAATAGAAGCTGACTACCGCCAGCCTTCATTTTGCTACCCAGATAGCCAGCCTAGCTCCCCTGAGCTTTTCAAAAACTCCTTTTGCAGGAGTTTTCTTGCCAGCTCCTGGAGCCATCAAGCTCATTTCCTCTCATCCTGAGGGAGGAAATTGTAACCTGCCTTGGACTTGATTAAGCTGAAACTCTTCCTCTTCACATTAAATTTCAAACACTGATTTCAGTGAGGCTAGCACCCTAAATTCAACAGGAGGCTCGTTCCCACACTGAAATCATGCATTAGGAGTACCTCCGAAGATACTTGCAGAAATCTCACATTAAGCTTCCTGAATACTCACCTGGCAGCACCAGGAATTCACTTAGCAGACCCTGAGCTCAGTCTCTGTGAAGGCTTGCTATCTTAAGGGTTATTCTCAAATACTGAGGGAGAACTAGCAGCAGCTGGTAGTTTGCCCTGTTCCGCTGGGAATCTGCCTAACCCCCTCTGGTTGAATAGCAGTTTACATCACTCATCTTGCCTGGTTTTATGCATCTTGCCTGGTTTTATGCATCTTGCCTGTGTGTTGCTGAAGACCATGTGATCCCTTGAAATGTATGGTTCTTCAAGCTCTCAGGCTTTTCCTTCAGTGATGCCAAGATCCACTGAGGATTTCCAGAATGATGTCATTTAATTTGCCATCTCTTAAGACTGATAGTGAGAGAGTACTTCCTTCTTTGGTGATGGAGCACTCTCCTGGGACTTGGAGAGTTCTGGATTCTGCTTGCCAGGAAAACTCAAAGCTGAGAAGCTCTACTAGTCCCACTTACAGGAGTTAATGCATCCATTCATTTATTCTGGTTTTGTTGCTATTGTTGGGAGCTTTGCTAGTAGACAATCCTGGATGGTTCATACTGATGGAAAAAGAATGTCATAAAGTATTAAAGGGAGGCTTTTAGGATGGGGTGTCCTGAGGGTAACTTGATCATCACAAAGAAAGTGCCTGAACATCAGAATTACTCACTGCTCTTGGAGTTTAATGGAGGTTTAAACTCATTTCTTCCAAGGATCTTTCACAAAGTAAGGGAGGGTGTAAATCTGGTGATGATTGCTGCCTTTACCTTGATACTGGATGTGGATGACAACTGGGGATCTTACTTTGCTTTTCAGACCTTTTTGTGAAGAACATAAAGCATGCTGTTGTACTCCATCCCACAGCATGGGTGTTGAATGGTTCCCAAATCTAAACTCTAGTCTTTATTTGTCTTTATTTGCCTTTATTTGTCTTTTTGGATTAATTACTAGTTATTCTAAATGGATCTGATTTATCACTTAATTTTAACCATCCATTTCCTTTTCAAGACTGCTGCCTGCTCAATAGTCTGTTACTTTTTAAAATGGAAATATTATATTCTATATTTGATTAAGTATGGATATAGTATGAATATTTAATACATGATAAAGTATAAGGCTGCAGTAGGGGTCAGCACCTCTACTGAGAAAGCCATCTGCTTGCTGTAAGAGGCTATGTGTTTTGTCTCATCCCACTATCTAGAGAAATTTTAGATGTGAAAATCCTAGCTGAATTCCTATTACATTGGTGGTCATGATATGGATGAGGCAATCATCTGACCTTGTGATAGCTTCACCTCTTGACAAACTTCTTTTCTTCCAGGAGTGTGAAAGAGAGGTTCAGGTCTAATAACTGTTACTTCTAATGTTGGTTTTTTCCAGGTAGTTTACTTGGTTTTTTAAAGAGCTTAATGCTGTGTGTTGTTTCTGCCAGGACTCAAGAAATTAATGGCATTGTTTTCTTTTCCATCTAGCACATTTCGGTGGTCAAGGGGTTGCTGCATAACTCACACAAAACCTCAGCTTTGTCCTTTGTTCTGCAGAAAATCGTACCTTTCAAGGCAATCTTCATACATGGTGGTTGTCAAAGCTAAATGATCTAATGGTGTGACCCTGGGGAATCAGTCTCACTGGTTAGCTGGCAGTTTCATGACCTGCTGCAAGAGTAACTGTGACGGTAGATCCATTACCTCTGCTGAGAACATTTTTCACTGCAACTCGGGCAGCAGCAGTGAAAAATGTCCTTGTGATTTGCAAAGTCATTGCTGGGAGTTGCATTTGCACAAAGGCACTGCACTGCCCTTCAGTTTCCAGGTACCATGCTTCTGTTGCTGCTCAGTAGAAGTCTGAGGTACACGTTCAGTTGCTGTGTGAATGTGTATGGTGTTGCCTGGATTTATCACACAGTACGGGGCATGTATGCAAGCACTTACAGGAGAAAAGAAAACTGGTCATTCACCTGCAAGCTTTAAAACACATTCTCCCTATGTTGCTGTTTGCATGCTGCAAGTATTGCAAAAAGGTGTACGTATGTGGAAAAGCATATAGATTTCTTCAAGGTATGTTGACTGCACATACAGTTCTTGGTGGTTCTTCTGAATTCAGGGGTTGCAAATTAATGTCATGCATAAAATGATTACTTGCCCTTTCTTTCTCTGTAAGTAGAAATATAGTAGTGATGAAGAAAGACATAGGTGATTATTTATATGCACAAAGAAGGGAAGCTTAGTTTCCTAGAGTTCTGCCTCAGAGTTAGATGTGGTAGTTCATGGGAAAGAAATTAAGGCTTTTCCCAAATCTGAGTTACTTGTGGTACTCATGACATGATAACAGCTGAGCTTGTTCTGCCTGATGTCTTGGAAAAGCCAAGGGCGCGATGCCCAATTCAAGATAGTCAGCAATTCAAAAAATACTCAGGAAGACTGGAGAGAAATAAGAGAGAAATAAGTGAAAGCAGGTAAACACAGAAAGGAGATGACTGCACATGTCTAACTAGAATGCTAATGGCGAGTTTGCCTCCTCAGGAGTAGCATGGACAGTGCTAGACTTCAGCTATGTATCTGATCCTTGCCACCACCTCAGAGTCTGACTAAGGGAAGTGTGATGCACCTGCAGAAACCATTGCATGGCTGCATATGCATGTTCTGCTCTTTGATGCAGAACTTTACAGTAAATATCTAATTTACTTAATGTGTTTTTCTCCACACTGATACAATTTGCTGCCTCTGTACTGGCTGTGAGTTGCCTGCTAGTAGATCATGACTGCCTTTAGAGAGTGCACTGCCATCCAGCAGTTCAGCCAGGAGAAATACTTTGCAGCCAACTTTCAAGATTTGTGGAACAGAATGGGAGAAATGCTGCAGAGGGTGGTAACCTCTGGAGATGGGAAAGAGGAGGATTGGCTTGGAAACATTGAAATATGCATAAGAGTAATCAAGATTTTTGGACTAAGAAGTATTTACAGTAATTTCTGATAAGCTAATGGGTCTTGTGGAGGCAAGATAAGAATATACTGAGATCGTATCCCTTCAAAATAATTCATGGTGCAAGCTTAAAGCATTCCCATAGAAGTATCTGTTGTTTGTCTTGGAAGCTAATATTCCAAAGGGACTTCAGTGATAAAAGTTCAGAGACAGGAAAATACCTTTATTTGGTATTTAATAAAGATATTATAATTATCTTTGAGTAAGAATGTTCTGGCATAGTCAGTACATTGGCCAATAAGTCTATGATTCCTTTTCATCCTCCGAAGAATTTATGGATGGGTAGGGATGGCATTTGTTTGTGAAAGCAAACATCTGCTTCTGTTGGCATGCTGTGACTTTTCCAGTTGAGCGTGATTAGGGGAGTAGTGCAAGTACTTGATTGGAGTTGAATCTTCCTCTTGAGTCTAATGTTTGGTTTGACAAATAATCAAGAAATATATTTTTCTCTGTTACTCAACTGCAACACTTGACAGGGGTAACCTTTTACGAGGCCTAAACACCATCTGTTGTTTTTAAACAGATAAGAAGTAAATGTTAATGCGCTTTTCCATTCGTTCAGATGTGAACTCTTTCTGTACTTAAGTGCTCTACGGAAACTCTATCTGCTTTACAAATCTGTTCCTAGATAACCTGAGTATTTTTACTAGCAATTTTGCTTTTCTAATTCCTAACTTCTGTCACACATCAGACCCTGTATCAGCAAGCAACCATTGTGATAAACCATTTATAATTGAATTGGTGGGATTTTTTTCTAAGTGATCCCTAAGCATTGGAACCACATGTGCATGCTGTGGAATCTAATACTGTGAAAGCTGCAGCAAAAGTTGTAAAGGGTTTTTTCCAGAGCCTTGGTATTACTGTCCTATGTAATGCAGGGTTTTATTTTCAATGGTAAAGTTTGTCAATGTCAAACATTGGCTTATTGCCCAAGTCAGGCAGAGAAGTATCAACTTGTACCATTTTACTTGAGCTTCCTCCTCTGTTGTATTTTAGAGGTGCAAGGGAAAGCTTTCCAATTGGATAAAAGGGTATTAGATGAAGAAAACATCTCCATGTAAGTATTGGAGGTCTCCTATAACAAAGTAGTATAAGGGTGGGTTGTCTTGAGTAACAGCTGTAGCAATTCTCTTTTATGCTGTGGTGCTGTCATGGGGCATCTGCTTCCCCAGCCCTATTGCAGGTATTTCTTGTTATCAAGGCTGGGGGCAGGGGTTCAGCGTTTCAGAGTTTCTCCAGCCAGGGGCAATGAAAACGCTGTTATTTCATTGTAGAGAGGTGTTACACTGAAAGGTGTTGCATTTAACAGCGATTGCTGTTCTAATCTTTCTGCTGAGGACACGGTTCCCAGACCTCTGTTTGTAGAACCCTGGGGAGCTCTGCTGGAACTGGTATTCCAAGATGTCTGCTCATATTTTTCCAGGTTCTTTCCTTCTGTGTGTACTTGCAGCTTTCCTACGCCACTCTGTGAGAGGGAAGGCAAAAGGGCTCTTTGCTAATTATGGAACAGTTAAAAAGGTCTTTCCAAACTGCTCCTGGCCGGGGGGTATTGAAATGGTTGGTTGGGGGGAAAAAAAGAGGCACAAATAGCAACTCATAAGAGCTGTGTGGGAATTTTTGCTCTTCTCCTGACTGCCTATCCTCAGTTATGGTCATGCCTCTTAGATGGGCTACAGGGACAGAGCTTTGTGTCCAAAGAAACCTGTCCTAGAAACATAGTGCTCAGGTGTTGAGAGTGGTTTTGTATGGAAGAATCTTAACACGTGGAGATCCAGCACTTAAACAAGCTATGTATAAAAACATGTATGTACCAACATTGCTGCCCTACAGTGTTTTAAAGCACACTGCATGTCCTGGCCTCCTTCTGAGGCAGCCAAGCAGGCATTACATCCTAAATCAGTCATTGAGACAGGCATATCTCAGCTTCCTGTTTCTGGCAAGACTGCTGACTCCACACTGTGGAACTCGTATATAAAAAG
This sequence comes from Coracopsis vasa, assembly GCA_026283785.1. Taxonomy (NCBI): domain Eukaryota; kingdom Metazoa; phylum Chordata; class Aves; order Psittaciformes; family Psittacidae; genus Coracopsis; species Coracopsis vasa. The sequence continues at coordinate 26,486 of JANHGB010068427.1, forward strand.
CCAAAACTGCTTTAGCTGTTCATGACAGTGGTGTTTGGCTTAGCAAGTCTATCACAGCAGTTAGGCAGTGGAGGGAGGACAGTAGCAGAGGTCTCTACTTAGATTGCACTGTGAAATCCTGTCCTTGGCTCTGATGAGGTAAATACGAGGTATGGCAGCTGGCTAGCGTGTATTTGCCATTCCCTCAGACACACTTAGGCTGCTTATTTGAAATGTTTTGATTAATTCTATAAACAAAACAAATCTAATGTTACATTTAGAGTGGAAAAATCTCTCAAAAACTATAGGCTCTTGAACTGAGACCCGGTATGTTCAGTTTGCAAAACCTGCTACCATCTGCAGCCTTAACTTTGGCCCCTTTCTACTTTGACTATACAAATGTCTCGGCTTCTCTCGAGTTGCTCATTGGCACCTGACATATTGCTGCTTAAAAGTAGTGGCTCATTTCTGGCTGAGCTCCATGTTGGACTTTATAACAGCTCTCTGTATTTGCTTATTGAGCACAAATTATTTTACTACTGGGTGTAGCTCTTTATGAAGTCTGTCTCCTGGAAATATTGCCAGTGGAAGGAAGTACAACTATATGATATTTACCTTACTATAAAGCTGTTGTAGTCATACTGTTTGACTCATACTAGTACATTTTGTGTTAGAATAATGCTTGAAGGTCAGTGGAGGGAAGACTGTTCCTACTTTCACTTGGGGAAAAAACAAATGTAACAAAGCACAAAGAATCATTTGCTTGCTGTTTTTCACTTGTGATACATAACTGATGGCAGAAAAGAGCTGAGCATCTGACAGTTATATTAGACCTAATAAAAAAACCTTAAAAAAAGAAAATCCAGCAACATTGTTCTTGTATGACCTGTAGAAAAGGGCTTCTTTTCTGCACCTTCTGGAATAACTTGCAATAGATGGAGAAAGTGGCAAAATACCCTCATCTGATTCAACTTTCTGAAATGTCCTGAAGGCGAAGTGTGTTTAGGATGAGACACTTGTTAGCAAAAGAGACCCCAAGAGCTCTTCAGTGCCTCAGAGCTGAGGATCTATATTTAACAGCAGCAATTGTTAACACATTCTGTTCCTCATTGGTTTCCTGCTGTGCCTCCAGTGTGTCAGATTTCTCCCCTCACAAAAATGGAAGTTTAGATGGTCTCCCTTTCATTTCTCCTTCCAGACAATTTGTCATGAATTTATGCCTTCAGTGCTAAACCAAGTGTATTAACAAATGTAGAAACCATTCAAGCTTTTCAAACAAAACCTGTGACATAAGGATCCAATTATGTGACTGTGTAGTTAATTATTCTTTTAAATGTAAAACTCCACATAAAAATTTGGTGGCAGCTTTGAGTATCTTCAAACTGTCATCCTGAAGTGCCACAGAAAGTAGCCTTATTCTGATGTAATGTAAATCCAGATTGTTCAGGGGAAATAAAGACATGATCCTCCTTCTCCCGAACTTCGGAGAAAGATTTCTGCTTTGTTGTTCTAGTGCTACTCAAAATTCACAGCTTCCTTGTGTGAAACGGATGCACGAACCTGAAATGAAGCACTGACTCCTGTAACATGTAGTGATCATGCTTGGAGTCCAACCTGCCAGGGGTGGATCAGACCTCTTGAGCTATGCTGCATGGGCTGCTTTGTGTGTACCCATGGGTGGCATATGGGATCTCTGTATGCCTGACACACAGGGAACAACAGTTCTTGCAGGGCCATAGGGTGTCCAGAAACCCTATAAACAGACAAAGACAGATTTCACTGAGGCAGAATTTCTGTGGTGGAAGGCGTGTCCAGGGAAATGTGTGTGTATGTGTATATTTGAAAAGAAGCGATATGGGAACAGCAAGGAAATGTCATTTTTATGTTCTCAACACAGGCTATTTTTTAAAGAAAATGGATGTCATTTATTTGCCAGAGAAGCAGAAATCCCAATACTTGCAGTCTAAACAGTAGAATGTCTAAAGGGGTAAGACCCATTAAAACGTACAGAATGAGAAATCATTTAATCCTTTGTAAGGAAGGTGCTGACATCCCCTGCAAGTAGGAAGATTCTGTCGTTATTGTCACTGACTTCAAAGGGAGATGAGATTGCTGCTTGTCGTCACAGTGGGGGCTGTATATTCAGTTAAAGAGTCTCCATCACCATGGTATTTTCAGCATCTCTCAATTTCAATCATTAAGGTTCACTTTACGATGGAGAAAGCTTCTTATTTCCCTTCCCCTTTTTTAACAAGTGGTAAAAGGATTTGCTGAAGATGCGTAATATTTTAGCAACTGCAAAAATGAAATTTCATCCTCTCAATTCCTGTCCTGTGTCCTAATTAAAAGAAATTAATATCATCCTTCCTTCTGTGTTGTGAAATATATAGACAACTATAGTGTATATGAGCTTAGCAGTAGGTTGGTTTAACCAGCTAAATGAAGCAGTACATATATTATTTTCAGCTGTCAGCATGGATGGTGATTCTGTTAGGAGATGGGGGAGAGAAAATGGCAAATAGAACCAGGATGTTTATCTTTGCAATTCACAATAAGTGAACTATCAGCTGCACAAAGCATCTTTCAGAAAGGAGCATCTCCTGTTACTGTTTCTATTAATGTTAAAGTCATTTAGATCAATAAGCTGCATTATGAAAGACGGCATGTACATGCCCAAGCCGTTGTCTCGTCATGACTTTCCCATCAGCACTGTTGCTCCTCTGTGCACAGACTACTGCTTTCCCTTAGTGGCCTCGGTTTTCACATCTGCTTCATTTTCTTGCTTGTTGCTAAGACTCCCTCTGAAGAAATTTTGTTCTTTTCACTGATGACATTTGATGTTTTGGGTTGGGGTGACTCCTTCCTCTGAAAAGAATGAGCTCCTTTTTCCCCTTAGTGATTCTGCTTTGCTGTTGCAGTACAAAACAAGTCATCACTGATGACTGCTGCGGTTCTTAGCGGAGGTGGCAGAAAGTCGCTCGTTCCTCCTACTTCAGAAGAGAAGCCCAGGGAAAGGGGTGCTCTGATCTTCCGAGCTGTAGTCTCAGTGAGTCACTCACAGCACCCAGCTCTTAAAATGCTTACTTTGATTTGCAGCTGTGCACTCTTGATACCAAAATGTAAATATTTAGTCAGTGTTGCAAAGCCAGGCACTGACACTAGAAAATGATTAAAAAGAAAAGGGCAAATGCCTACAAACAGGCTGTGTCTTGTTCCTTCTGACAGCAACGTCTTAGAGCCTGAAGGAGAACCAGCTGAATTCTAAGTCTTTGCATATTGATTTCTAAAGAAAAAGAGCCCATAATATATATATGGACTCTTATTCCAAGTATGAAGTATCCGATTGTCCAAAAGCAAAACACGTCACAGATTTTGTAACAGAGATTCCTTTTCCCATGCCTAAGCCAAGGCATGAGGAGGCAACTCTGCACTAAAAGCATGCCTGATGCTTCAAAAATCCTTATCTGTCCAGAAAGTAGATTTTAGTGATGCTAATCCGCTTATTGGTCTTCAGAAGGAAAAGGATAACCTGTCGACCCACTAAGTAACCTGCTAGGCACTTGCATAGAACAGCACCTCTCCTGCCCCCAACCTATCCAGCTGCAGCAGCAAGTTGCCAATGACAAAGATAATTGTTCCTAAACGGGTGATTTTCTCCTAGGTAACAGATTAGAGGGTAGGGCAGCTACTTACAGGAGAAGTGAGGTTCATGCAATCGGAGGTTGGGGATATTTGTAACTTCAGTCTGCTTCCGATAGAAAGGGAAAAAGTGGAAAGAAAGGCAGAAGTTGGCTGTAGAGCTCAGTAATAGAGATGAAACTGCCTGCAGCTCTGGGACAAGCTCACACAGTCATGGCAGCTCTGGGACAAGCTCACACAGTCATGGCATCTCTGAAGCAGTTGTGTTTAAAGCCTTCAGATTGCTGGATCATGTTGTGTCATGTCATGTCTGGGTTTCCCAGCTGCCGTTGAAAACCAGGAGTCCCCCTATCACTGGCAAGCAGGGAAACAAGTCTGTTGAGCTGCGGTGAAGTCAAATGCAGACCTCGTTTTCTACATCTCTCAGAACCACAAGGGAATGTCACGGGGAGGAGAGGCCGTCTGATAACACCCACCACAGAGCGTGGGGGTGGACAAAGGAAATTTCCTCATCAGCTTGTGAATGCGATAAAGAGCACAGTGCAAACACCAGCTACTTAGTGCAACAGCTATTCTTAGTCTGTGGACTGCACCAGCCCAGGTGCTCACTGCCTCTAGTGCATCAAACTCCTCAGCTGCCATTTTAGGTTTGTCTTTCCCTTCTCCCCAAGACCTCTTACTTGTTTCTAATGACAATAATAAAAAAAAAAAAAGGGCACAGGATGTGTGTGTGGAATTTATCCTGTATTTTTTGTATCTTAGTCCAGTTCCAAAGCTCAGGTGAGGCTTTCCTGCAAGGAAGGGGTGCAGAAGGTCCTGGTCTGTCTTCTTCTCCCTTTGGAACCCTTTTTTGCCTGTTACCTGATCCTGTTGGAGCAAAGATAACATCACTTTCCAAAACTCTTCCTAGAGAAGGAGATCTTCCTAGATCCCTGCCACACAGAGTATTCAGATGTCCCAGCATTTTCACCATGCACTGAAGGTGTAGCAGAAGATGTGGAAAGGGAAATCTACATTCCAGCAAAAGAGGAAATGTGAATCAGTAACCAAACAAACTCCAGCAATTCTTTTCTGTTTTTTTTTTTTTGTTTGTTTGTTTAAATCCACCTGTAAGGTGGAGCAGCAGTCAACAGAAGAGGAATCTGGCAGGGCAAATGGTTGTTTCTGCCTCTGGAACAAGAACCTGTAGATATTTTCAGAGTGGGAGACTGCATTTATTAAGCTTTAACTTGTAGCTCAGTAAGACTTAACTGCAAAGTTATGGCATTGGGATATATCTTCCAATGATGTAATTAAGAAGCAATTAGTAGCTTTCGACTGGTCTCATCTAACTTAAAACAATGAGTGAGGAGGGAAAGTATCCCTTGAAGTAGCCTTTGCTTGGTTTTATTAAAAATGCCATATCTATCATGTGATTTAATCATGTTGGTGTTAACTTCGCTTTTAGAGAAGGGATGATTATGTGGACCACCCGTTTCCATTTCAGAGTGTTTCTACAGCAAGCACATTGATTGCATGAGAAGTAGTGTTAAATACTCAGCGATCAAACACGACACTGGAGTTGAAAAGAAGAGGTTGTGACTCTCTGAGCACTACCGCTAAGACAGAGACCACCACATGGGTGGTACATCACAGTTTGAAAATCACCTTGCAACCTCCGGTCCTCAGACAACTTAGAATGAGGGAGGCAGCAGCGTGGCCTTTACAAATAGCTGAGTTATGCTCGATTCTCTGGTTTTTTAACTCTTGTGGCTTGGATATGGAGAAGCACAAGCAGCCTGTGTGACTTCGAAAACTTCAACGGAAATGAAACAGGAAGCCAGATCCTTTCACAGCTTGTTGATCTGTGAAGACGCGCAAAGCCTGTAGAGTCTCTTTTTCTAGCCCCAGCAAAAGAACTCAGGGGAGCGAAATCCAGCTGCGGCGGGATCCTCCGGAGAGGAGATGCAGAGGCGACATGACAGAAAAGCAAGCAAGAACAGAGACCTGTGCACTGAGCAAGAAAAACAAAGCAGAATTAACCGCTCCAAGAGAAGTGTTGGTAAGTTTGTAGAGCTGTGCTCTACATTTTGGCATTTCACCAAGCTGGTGATCAGGTATAGAAAGCTCCTGTACTGCAGATCACAGCTGCATAGGCACTATTCTTACCTGTGTGTTGGACCATACCTGCCCTTGGTAGTAGTAATAAACGATGATAAACAGGGAAATGTTTCCTGACTGTGAATAATGGACTTGAAAAAAGGAAGGGTGAAGCTCTCACCAGCTCTAGGAGGGCTAGGTTTCCTACTTTTACTGGGTTGGCTGCTGTTGCTTTTGTCTCAGCAGACCCTTTTCATGCTCCTTTTGAATAGTTTATGTTCTTTGGGATGTGGTTATAATCCTGACACTGACCTGCAGATGGGAGCAAGAACATGGTAGTTGCTTCTGATGATGATTTGATTTGTGGGTTAAACAGAGATGGTTAAAATGTCTTCACACTTGCTCAGCACAGCTTTCAGTATAAGCTTTTGCTGTAATTGCTATGCAGTCTCTTGTGGGTGCAAGTGGAGGTAGTCACAGTCATGCCTGCTGCTTGGAGATGCCGTAACCTGCAGAAAAACCTGGAGGTTCATGTCATGGGCAAGTTCATAATGTTCCCCTAAAGGCAAGGAAATATCATAAATACCCCTAAGCGGTAGAAGTTTGCCATCAGCCTTGTCTGAGCATCACAAACATTCGCAAAATGCCATGACCAGAGAGTCTGGAGGAAGAGAATCAAACTTGGGCTGCTTCCAGTCAGAGCTCTCTGGAGCTCGCCCCTTGTCCCCATGGAGCTGCTGCCTACTTGGAGGCAAAGCAGGGGAGGCATTACTTCTGCAGAAACATATTGAATGCATGCTCCAAGTAAGGCTTTTTCTGGATCCTTATATTGTTTTCCAAGATATTTAGGGGAAGTTCACACTTTCTGAACCCTCATAGCGGCATGTTTCCACTTCTGCACAGTCTGTAACAGAAACTGCCTTCCAGTGAGCTGCTATTCCCCTTTTTGAAGTTGATCCCGACAGAGACCTAGACCCAGACCTAGACCTTGCTTTCTCTCCTTAGAATTATCCTAACTCATACTCAGCTAGCACGAATGGCACACCATACCAGGCCAACACAGGGTGTGTGAGGCTTGTGTGTTACCTGGCTCAAACTCACTAAAGCTGCCTGCATCCCAGGTCGAGGAGAGGCTTGCAGAGGAGGGAAGCAGGTAAACGCTGTCCTGTCTCAGCAACTTCAAGGAGGGGAGACAACATTCTCCTGCCAAAGCCCACAAATGGGAAAAGGTAGTAGAGAGCTATCCGTAACTGGTTCAGTGAAGAGGTCCAGAAAGAGCTTATGGAGGAAGAAAAGGCATAATGACAGTGTTAGTCAAAAAAATACCTCAAGCGGTTTCAAGCAAGTGGTACCTTAAGGTTGATTGATTGCCAGGGCTTATTCCCAGCAAGTGTGTTTCGTCTCTCCTCTCTAGTGAGTCAGCAACCAGATAAACATTAACTTTCAGGCCTGTCTGCACAAAGAAATCACCTATTAAATCCTCAGATCTGAACACGGGTTAGAGAGGGCAGACTGAGGCAAATTTGGGGTTGTCTGGAACGCTAAACTACCAAGTGACACCAACACTGGCCTGGCCAAGGTGAGAAGGAAGCTGGGAAGGGAAACTGAAGTATGTGGTAGCTGCAGGAAAGATGTGGCTCAGAAACAAATCCCAGCTACCTTGGAGCCTTTGCAGGTGGATGCTGTGTGAGCTGTATCCTAACAGCATCTCTCAACTGCCCCTCCTGAGACACAGCTGCGCTAAGCCACAAACTGCAGGTCCAAAAGGCAAGCACCAGCCAGCTGATGCTGCGGGAGGTGTAAAGATGGCACAAAATTCCAAAATGGATTTTTCAATGGAGCAGCACACAGCACTACATAACTGACAGCTTCAGACTTCTTAAGCCAACTATTTACTTTTGCTATTTTTAGCCAGATTTTAAGCCTAGATTTTCTTTTGCTTGGGTAAGTGCATTTGTGGTTCTCTGTAAGTGCACCTAAGTGAGTGTTTCATAGGTTTTGCCTATTTTGTTCCTTGCTCTGATTAACTGAGATGGATGGAGAAACAATCTGGTATTTGTGACAGATAGTAGGAATCTCTTCACCGTTTCACAAAAAGTGTTGATTTTCTATCTCAAACCATTTTAGTATTTTACATTTTAGAAAAACAAGCAAACAAAACATAGCAAAACAACCCTGTAAATTTGTCCTGGCTCTGAACTGGAGCAAACCGCTTGTAACTCTGTAGAAGACTTACATTTGCGTCACTTGTTCAGACCATTACAATTCCCTTCTGTTTTTCCTGCAAAGTCCCTAGGGAGATGGAAAAAATTCGTTCCTTAATATGTAACTAGAAAATAAATTACTGCAGTCTATGCAAAATCTCTGCATACAGCCAGGGCAAATTACACCTGGAAGACTGCTATATGGGAGGGTACCTGACAAGGGTGAATTTCTTTTTGTACAAATGGACTTCATCATGTTAATAATGAGTGAATCAGTGAGGAAATCAACATTTAATGATAGGAGAAAAAACACGATAACTTTACAGTCATAAGTTGTATTGACATTTCATGGATAGATTTCAAACAGATGATGATAGTGTCGGTCTCCATTAAGGGAACTGCTGCTGTAAAATGTAAAATAACTGTGACACCGAAGTACAAATTATATCTGACTGATAGAGGAGCTGCAGGAGGGACTGCTGCGGAAACGGAGAACTCCACTTGTTTCTTAAGCTGAAGGCAGCCGGACTGACTGAAGGCAGTCACGGCCAGGAGAGATGGGTGCCGAGGGTCATCCTTCCTCCTCGAAACGGGGTCCGCGACCACCACGCTGTCTGAGGTACCCTCCCACCCCGGCTTCACTCGGGCCTTTCAGCACCTGGTGCCGGGGCAGTGGCCGGGCCGGAGCTGAGCCCGGCTGGTGCCGCCGGCAGTGGCAGCGCCCCGGGGTGCCGGGACGGGCGGATCGGGGGCGGGGGGG
>JANHGB010068430.1:0-22480 GCA_026283785.1 Coracopsis vasa
ATTTTAACAATTAGATTTTTCTTAAATCAATAATTTCTTCTGGTAACTCATTAACAGCCTGTTCTCCTACCCTCTCTCGGTCACTTTTTTCCTTTCCTTAAGTTCTGTTGAAGTTGCTTCAAGGGTTCGTAAGAGCTTCTGTGTCTGAATTGGGTCTGTTTGCTTTCTAGCAGCGGTAAATCGGCGCGTTGCTGCCCAGGCGGGGAAGGAATTTATTAATCCAAGTTTCCTTTGCTTGTGTCTAACTTTCCTTCACTGTGTTTACAAACATCAGCAAAACAGTTCCCCCGAACTTCAACAGAAACTTAAGCCACACTTCCATCTTCCTGCAGAGGTTATCTGGCCTGCTTAGTTATAAACTTCTCCTTTTGAATAGGTCTTTAAGGTGGAGTAGCTCAGTCCTGTTAGCTCTTTTCCGTGAGAAAGCATGGCTCTGCTAAAGGTGCACGGACCTGTCCGGATGCGCAGCATGCAGACTGGGATTACAAAATGGAAAGAAGGGAGCTTTGAAATTGTGGAGAAGGACAACAAAGTGAGTCTGGTGGTTCACTACAATGTTGGAGGGAGTCCAAAGACGTTTCAGGTACACCAGATATTAAGGCTTTTGTTTGAGCAGTGCATGGATTGCCCTCCTTTGTGAACAGCTCTCCTCTTCAAGGCTATTAAGTGTCACGAAAACTTCCTTCTGTCACTCTTTGTTTTTCCTCATTTCCTGAGCACTAATCCCTTTGTATAACTCTCCTGTAAATTATTCACGTGTATTGTTAAAGGATCTGCCAAGGTTGACATCCAGATGCCACTGAATGGGAAGAACCAAGAAGTAGAGAAAAGTTACCAAAGTACATATGTAGCCTTGTGGCTCATCAGCTTGCGTTTTTGGACCATGTAACCTTTCTGTTACCAATTCCTTTCAAGAATGTAGAGGTGCAGATCCTGGACACTTTGTATTAGCAGTTTTCCCACCTGAAGAGTAAGGGTGCTAGCAGCTTGTAGCCTTCCAATTGTTTAAACAAGAGGGCTCCACACCAGTTGTTACAGTCTTAGGTTTTAAATATTCCAAGCAGCGGAGTTCCCTCACTGGGGGGCTGATGCAGATCACTGTTAAAGATTTTTATGAAATATTCAGCCTAAATTGCCTTATTTTTTTCTTTCATTCTGTCCTTGGTTTCAGCTTAGTCTTCCTTTATGTGAAGTGCCCCAAATCAAAAGAATGTAAAGGAGTGTTTTTCTGTAAGAAATTTCTATCTGATATAAAAATATTTAGAGGATATAAAAGCAGTTAGAAAGAAAAAAAAATCCAGTCTTATTTAGCAACTTTGTAACAGCCTAAACTAATCTAAGTGTTGGCTTCTGCTTTTTCATGCTGCAGCTCTTCCTGAGTGGTGTTCCCCAGACCCTTCTCTGAGCTTTTTGTTTCTGTGTGTGGACTCGGTAAAAAAAAAGTTCACTTTATTTCTGAAAGGTCAAGTTTTGCTGCCTTTGTGTGCTGAAATGTCATAGCAAAGAACATGAGTTGCCTTCAAATCAAGGGGTGAGAAAATCATTAGCTGTGGGTAGTTCCTTCCTCTGTTACTGTGGACTTCAGTCATCTGCCTTCTGAGACACGATGCTGTGACTGCATGTTTGATTTAATCCAGTGTTGGTGGACCATGTTGCTTCTGAGAAGAGTCTCATAGGTCTCTTACCTTTACAGGGTGCTTGTTCCCTTACACTGCTTTCTGTCTGAATGAACATTAATGTGGTGTGACAGTGACTTGAAGGGTGATTCCATGGGGAGGATGAGCTTACAGAACAGCTAACCATGGCCTAAAAGGGCAGGCTTTGCTTCCAGCCTCCTGTATCTGCTGGATCTGCCACTCATCAGGTCTCTCTGTGAGCTCAGTGGAGGGTTTTCTCGTGAATTAATTCAGGGAAAGAACCAAATATGAGATCTGGTGTAGGGGGTGATATGGCGCTATGCAGCTAGGACTGCAGAGGGGGAGGAGGAAATGCCCCATCTTTAGACAAAATATTTTTGTTTGGATGGTGGTTATTTTTCAGCAGGATCTGTTTTCTGGTCCTGTTGATCTTGAGGCAACACAGACAGTGACACAAGAGTGTTGGTGAGGTGAGCAGCAGGCAGGGAGAGCTGCTTGCCCTTTGTGCTTCAGGCTTGTGTTTGAGTGTGGTTTGGGTGAGCCAGCCCCAGTCTCACAGCACTCTTTCGTGTGCTGCCTGAGGCATGACAAGTCCCTGATAGTTTTGCTTTAAAAGCAGCATTCCCTTTCTTTGACAAGTTGCTCTGGGAAAACTGTAGGTGATTTCTCCACCTGTTTTCACTTCTCTGTAATGCAACATTTGGATGGATCCAGGGTTAAATTTCTTTCTACAGTGACTGGTGTGTCATCAGATTTCTTATGTCAAATGATATGTTTTACTGATGTTTTAAAGCCCTGACTAAGTTGTCCTAGATGCTAGATATGTATTAAGAGAAATATTTACCCCCTCCTCCCAAGACTTTGTGACGCTGACAGGTTCATAGCAGGTGGGTGGAGAGTATAGATGGAACCCTGTCATTATAGTGTTTTGAGTTGAAAAAGGTTGTTTTGCACTGAGATGGTAAAATAACTTAATCCCTTTGCACCAAGCTTAATATTTTAAGAGAGGAAGAAAAAATTGGAGTCCGCTTTTCAATTCTTCTGTCTTTGAAAACATTTTTTAACTTATAGTGAAAAAAAAAAAAAGGAAAACAAAACAAACCCCCAAACACCCCAACCTCCCAAAATCAAGCAAACAAAACCCCAACAACAAAACAAGGACTGAGCATTAAGTATTTCATAAGTTTAATTTTCCCAGTAAAACAACCCTGACTTTCCAATTGAGCTGCTTTACCAGCCTCTGATAAAGTGTGGTTGTGTCTAGATTGACTTTCCAAGAAGTTAGAGATCTGCATTGAAGGAAAGAAATCTCACTGGAGGACATGAAGTGCCATTTACTGTCTCAGTCTTCTATACACCTGAACAAATTTAAGTAAAAGTTGGGGATAATTTTTATTTTTAACCTTGTGTATAGTTTGAAGGCAACAAGGCAGTTTCTAGAGCAATGTATAGTGAAACTTTAGTGTTAGGATGTAATTACTGTTCATGTCTATTAATTCCTTATTGTAGTTTAGCTCAGTGATGTGGCAGTATGCAGGTCAGGCCAAATTAGGAGGCGGCTCCAATCTGATGGGCAGTGTTTTACTTTGTTTTGTGTCGTGCCTAATGACCTTGGCCATGGTTTCTGATCTTGTATGAAGCATTGAGTACAGCAATATCCTGGTGTGGAGGTCATTGTATAGCTACTGCCTGATCTTAGGCAAGGCTAAAATGAAGAATTAAGCAAAAAGGGAGGAGGTAATTGAAAATGAGAGTATGTTTAGGTGTGTATTGTCAAACTTCCATGTAGTCTGCAGATGTGAGGGATTCTTTTGCTTCCTCTGCGTTAGGAGTTACCCTCAACCTCCTCAGACACTGGAGCCTTTACTGAACAGACAGTTCTTATAGGTGACCTAGCATGTAATAACAATTAAGTAGTGGTATAATGAAGTAGCAGTGGCATTATTAGGGAGCACAGATTCTTATTAAAATTATTCTTGGGCTTGACCATAACCCTGAAAGTTTTGACACCACTTAATTGTTATAACGTTGCATGTAGACTAAGCACGCTTCTTATTAACTTACTCCTTCAGCAAATTTTTTTATGCTATGTCAAACCTGCTTTCCCTGAGAGCTAATTATAAACTGAGTAAAAGTTTGTAGCTAACATTTAAAACTTTCCCCATCCTAAATTATATTTCATATTTTATGTGGAAGTTCTAGACAGCTAAATGGGACTGTGTGAAACTCTTATTCTTTATGTTCAAAAATGTCACATACAATAACAAAGCAAGTTACAGAAAGTTTATTATTATAGGGACTGTTGAGCTGTAGTGATGCTATCAGCTTCCAAGACCACCAGTTGCATCAGTTCTGTGAGGCTTCATGTTTGCTTGAAATGGAGCAATAAGAAGTATTTCTGTGCGAATGCCTCTCTATTTGAAGTGGTTTGTTTGAATTTTTAAGTATTTGGGCCTTTTAAAAATGGATTTATGTTTATAGTCACCTTCTTATTTTCAGCTAAGCCATAACATTAAAACTGTGACACTACGCCCAAATGGTAGAAAGCTGTGCTGTCTAATGCTAACACTAAAGGATACCAGCTTCTTGACTATTGATAAGGTACCATTTAAAGATGCAAATGAAATGCGGATGTATTTGGATGCAGTCCATCAAGACAGGTTTCATACTGGTAAGTGCAATTGTTGTAAATCAAGTTAGTAACAGTTTGGAAAAGGATCAGTGCTGTGTTTCCTTTTCATATATCTTTAGCCATTTTGTCCTTGTGTTACTGACTTTCTTTGCATTTGTGTAAGTGTTTCTTTCTGACCCTGAAGCCCAATTTTTGTTACGTACCTTTCTCATCATATACCTCTTACCATGCTGAACAGTAAGGAGAGATTAACATGCAGGTATTGCTTACGTTGTAGTCGTTATTTCAAATACTCTTATCTGTTTATCATACATGCAGAGTCTCTTTCCTTTTTATTTTACCTCTTATTTTATTTTGTTCTTTTTAAGGATAGGATCTTTACTGCCAACTGAGTAAATGACCAATATAAGGGAGACCCATAAACATGCGCTTATATCTGTGCCCTCAGAATATTGTACTGTCTGTTGGCAGGAAATCTAGCGTGTCCCTTCCAGAATCGGCTCCAGCTAAATAGCATCTTACAAATAAGAATGTCAATTGGTTAAATGACAGACAAATAAAATGTTGTGTACTTTTCCTGTCAGTTGGAAAACCCTCTCAGGGATCTGGCAGCTTTGGAGGTGTGCTGGGCAGCAGGACCACACAGAAAGAAGTTAATAGGCAATTCTCTTACATAGAGAACCAGGTTTGTTTAATTGTTCAAATTTTTCCTCTCCTCTAATTTTGTTTCATGCATTTCCTTCTCTCATTCTCTTAATGTATGCTGTAATAGCACTGTAAATACTTATTTTGCATCCAGAGTCTTTGTAATCTAGAGGGCTTGGAATGGATGTATACAGGGTGGTTGGCAACACTGTGTCTTGCTCATGAGGAGTCATATATTCAGTATAAATAAGAAAGGTCACTGTCTGGCTGTGAAAGACAGAATGTGTTCTTCATGTTGAGCTATCAGTCAGGCAGTGAAGCAGCAGAAGTAGGGGGGAAAATAGGTGATTAAGACTTCTCACATAGTTGTGAATATCTCTGTTCATACTGAATACCTTACATAGCAGCTGAACATGTTACAGTCAGCATAGGTCTTACTGAGTTTAGCAGACTTCAGCCAAATACGTATATAGGTATGCATGTATATATATATATAAAAGCCGCTGACCTGGTTTTGCATCAGAATAAAGTCACTGAATTTGTAGCATTCTACTCAGATTTTTTGGTGTAAATTTTGCAGGTTTTCCCCCCTAACTGTTTTTCCTTCAAAATGTTATTAGTCTTCCTTTTCTCCCTGCATAATGCAGATTTCATAATGTATCTACCAGCTTTAATTTACTTTATGCCTGTATTACCACCCTGAGGGAGGATACTTTTTATGTTGTCCCAAACCAAGTTTTGCATGTTGCTTAAAGGCAATCTCACAGCAAAAACTCCAAGGCTCTGTATACAGTGGTAAGATTAGACGTGTTTAGATGTCAAGTCTAAAACTGACCAACATTCCTAAGTCAGCTTGTCTCTTTCCATTGTGTTACATGTGGCACTTGCTTGCCCAAGGTTATTAGGACACTTCTAATTGTGTGGGGTTTAATATGGCTTTTTTTTAATATCCACTCCATAGGTTTGATCTGGGGATAGATAGAAATCATGCCTTGAAATTTTTAATGTCAAAGCATGTGAAGGAAATATCTAAAAACTCAAGTTTAACTTAGCGTTGGAAAATGATAAGGGAAATTGGTGACTGCAGTAGAGTTTCATGTATATGCCTTCTGTCCATATAATCAAAGTTTTACCTATGTCTAATTGGTGTTAAACTCTCCTAATCTATTACAAGTAACATTTTTCTGGGTTTGGATGCTACACTGTAGCAAGTAAAGCAGTGATGTAAATGTTAGCTGGAACAGTTTTCCAAGGGAAGCCCTAGAATGGGCATCCCTGGGAGTGTTCAAAACCAGTGTAGGTGAGGACCTTAGTGACATGGTTTAGTGGTGGACTTGGCAGTTCTGGGGTAGAGGTTGGACTTAATGATCTTAATGGCCTTTTCCAACCGAACTGATTATGTGTTTCTATGTTTTTCACTGTTTCGGTTCTGTCCCTGCCCCCTCCGCTTGGGTTTTGTAGACTCCTCCCAAAAGAGTGGCTGTGGAAAGTAAGGAGGAAAACGCGTTGCGCAAGGTGCTGGGTACCCCGCCAAGAGCGTCCGTTAAGAATCCCTCTGGAACTGGAGCACCTAGCAACAGGGTGAACATCTCAGCATCTCCTGCGTCTGCAGTCCCCCACAGAACGGGCTTGTTGGAGAATCGGTAGGAGTGTTATTCTCTTACTATGGTATATGATACTTCAGCTCTTTGTAGAGCTACAGGTGGAACTTGGTACACCTAGAAGTAAGAAGAAATATGTTTCTTCCTCTGGTTTTGCTGTTACTTATAAGAGGATGTTAATATGTGCTTTTCTAGCCTCTAACTGGTACTGGCACTAGAGCTTTATGAGCAACTTAATTGTTCTCTGTTTGCTATGTTATAAAAGTGGAGTTTGTGGAAGATAGGTGCAAAATGCACGGAAAGCATTGAGTTCTGTTCAGTTGGAAGAGGGTCACTTACTAGCCTTTCTGAAAGAATGACCACTTCAAAAATTTTCTGTTATCAGTGAAAAGAGGAAAAGAACACAACCTCCTGGTTCAGAAATGAGTGAAGATTATCCCAAAGAGAATGATTCTTCAACGTAAGTAACCATGGTTTCTAGTTCCTGATTTTAAACTCTTCGTTCATTTTGTAAAAGTAATTTTTTCTAAAGGGAATGCTTGGGTATTTCCAATCTCAGCAACGTGGCACAGGCCAACCACTAGTGAACTTGTGAACACACTGGGTGCTTGAAGTGAGGTTTGCTTTCAGGATTAAT
This sequence comes from Coracopsis vasa, assembly GCA_026283785.1. Lineage (NCBI taxonomy): Eukaryota > Metazoa > Chordata > Aves > Psittaciformes > Psittacidae > Coracopsis > Coracopsis vasa. The sequence goes on from JANHGB010068430.1 coordinate 7,153, forward strand.
GAGGGAAGTAGATCCTGCTCCTGCAATTGACTTGCGGGAGCTGGCACGTGCAAATTCTGTTATCTTTCTTCTCTCAGTCTAGTCAGGGTTATCATATGTGCTATACATGTGCTATACATGTATGGCAATAGTTACCGTCTTTATTGAACTTCTTTTTCAAAAGAAGTTAAAAAGAAATTTGAACCCTTTTCAAAACAAAATTCATAAAGAAGAAATTGCCGTTTGGAGAATAAGCTCCCTCTGGCTGAAATCACATTGAAGCATAACTAAGAAGGTTTGTTTAAACAAATTGGTTAAACTGATCTGCAAGTAAAGTTCGACCGTTCCATAGCCAAGTATTAAAGGTGATAGGGGAGAAATGCTTTAAACAAATTCTAAATATCAAGCAGGAATATCCTGTATCTTTTATAACTGCTCTGACTTTAACCCTTGTTTATCCGTAGGAATAATAAAGCCTTGAGTGATCCCGCATGGAAGTACTTGAACAGTAGCAGAGAGAAACAGTTAAATCTGAAGCAGGCAGAGGAAAATAGGACATCAGGTAAAAGAATAAAAGTAAAGCCAAATGATACCTGGCTTTGACCAGTTCCATTTTAACACTTTGGTATTAGTTTAGAGAGTTGCTTCAGGGGTGGTTACCCTAATCTGCTTTCCCTGTGCCATTAACTTTCTTACTTTCTATAGAGCTATATATGAGATGCAAACAACTTGCCTTTGTTTTTGAAGCCTATCTTGCTCTAGTGTGACCCTGACCTTTATACTTGCGTGCTGATGCCAGCCCATGTGCCAGCTTGTTTAAAAATTTAACAAGCAGCTTCAAACTTTGCTCCAAGCTGCCCTTCCCCTTGGGAGGGGATTCCTGTAAACGCTTCAGGATTTCCTTTTTGATTGCTTTTTTTGTTTATTTTTAGAGCTCTCCTTTGCTGTTAATGCCCACATGAGTTGTAGGCTGGTTTTTTTGTGCTCAAAATGTGTGCTGATTGCTGTTACTTCCCTGTCTCTTCCTCTTAGAGAACTTAGAGGGGGAAGTATTTAGGGCTAGGACTTTCATTCTGTTTGTACCAAAGTTCTGTTGGATACCGGTATGTGACAAGGTTTTGTAGACAGTACAGGAATATCGACAGTATGTACATAAGCTAGTAAGCGGCACCATTCTTCATTTCTGCTAGTAGATATTGAGCCTCTTTCCCCGTAAAGGGGAATTCATTCAAGATACTGTTCTTACGAGAAATGTTGCTGAATGCATTCTTCTTCTAGTGCAGCTCTGATGGCACAAAGATGTTGCTAGAGGAGCCAGTAAGGTGAATGTTTATCTCTGAAAATTTGATTTGCTCTTTAGGGTTAAAAGTAGAATTTATGAGTATATACCTGCAATGTCAGGCAGCAGTGTTGTGAACTTACTTCATGTATCTGCATTTTTGAAAGTTGCATGCTTCAAACTGAGATAGAAGCAAATTCTTATCCTTAAACTAAATTACACTGTGATTCACTGTAATAGGTGAGGTTTTGACTCTTGAACTTCTATTAATGTGGCACCGTCTAAGACATTAGGGTCTCAGGATCTGACACAGTGATATCAGGACAATGAAACAATCATACATTGCCTCAACCATATACTAATTTACTGTGGAATTTGAAGTGGGAAGAGAAACTGTTTCTACTTCTACATATTTACCTTGAATTTTGAGAGCGTCATATTGGAAACCATTAGTGAGTTTTCTGTTACGTGTATCTTGTGTATCGGAACAAGAAGTTGATATTATCTTTCAGATACTTTAGACCATTCAGTGACTCTTTAATGTTTCATATTGAAATTTGGATTTGATGGAGATTATGGTACTAAATTCAAGTAAAACTCCAGCATGTCTTTAATTACATATGATTAATATTGACTAAGTGTGTGTGTTTAGTACTTTCCCAACCAATTCTGTAAAACAGTATTTGAGGATTTTACAACCTTTTCACTAAATAATTTTAAATTAGTTATATGAATAGCTGAGTTGCCTGGAACAAAATGACCTGCCTCTCTTTCTGTCTTTCAAGGTATTTTACCACTGCAGTCATCATCCTTTTATAGTAGTCGGTCATCATCAAAAGAGTACTCCACTGGCAGTTCCACGCTGGACAGGTAGGACTGATTCACTAGCATGAGCTCTCAATGACAGTTCTTTCTCAGGAATTAGGATCTTTAGTTTCCTGGGTGTTTATCACATGGTATATAGCTTATATGCATAAAACGTGTGTGTGTATGTGCATACACACACTTTCATTTTTCACTCATCTTCAAACTCCAGTTACTGCTTGCAATAGAGAGACTTTCTAAAATCACCCAGGTCTGTTGTAGTTATTGTGAATGACTGATCCTGAGATATCTAAGTTCTAGTTAGTTCAAATTCTATGTAAACTCTGGAACTTCAGACTGAATCTTTGCTTCATTTTCCCAAGTAGCTAAATGGCATGAAACTATATAATATTCAGTATTATATTTGATACTGAATCCTGCTGAGGTTGGAATTCTTCTATATTAGACACTGCAATCAAACTGTTGGTCTCTTACCTAGATAGATGAGATACAAGATCAAGGAAGAAAAGCAGCATTGTCCGTGCTTTACACATGAAGGACTGAGTGATTAGGTTGCAGGAGGCTGAAAAATAAGACTCTGGCCCAGATGTGAATTTTAAGTATATCTTAGGAGAGGTGATCTCATACTGCATGATCATTCTTTGTCTCATCATACAGTGTGGAGAATTGTTATCTTTACTGTTATCTTAAAGACAAAGGTTATCTTGAAGGCCAGGTTGGATGAGGCTTTGAGCAGCCTAGTCTAGTGGAAGGTGTCCCTGCCCATGGCAGGGAGTTTGGAGCTAGATGATCTTTAAGGTCTCTTCCAACCCAAACCATTCTGCTGTTCTGTGATAAAAGACTTGGTTATGCTGCATGCACACCTGTGGATTTAAGGAAATTTAGCCAAACAAAGTATTAAGGTGTTCAGGAAAAGTTCCCTATTTCTCACACTTCTTTTGCATTATGATTCGTGCCAGTTATCTTGTGTGGCCTTACCAATCTTTGTCTTCTATAGTGATGCAATTCCAGTGTCATGGACTATAGCTATTTAAGGAAGAGTATTGGAAATCTTACACTTTTTATCCTTTTTATGTTTTTAGGTCTAGTGTATCCGGCCAGACCCCTTCAGCCAAAAGAAGCCTAGGATTTCTTTCTCAGCCTGCCCCTCTTTCTGTTAAAAAAATGAGATCTAATCAAGATTACACAGGGTGGAACAAACCCCGAGTGCCCCTTTCCACCCATCCTCAACAACAATTACAAGGGTAAATCTAATTTTCTTTATCTAACGTGCACACTTTGATCATCAGAACATCTGCATTCTTGTTAGAATTATTTAATAGGAAAAAAAAGAAATTAATGGTCACTGGGACAGGGAATACTTTTTGTATCTTGGAGAATAGGTGTTCTTAAATTCACTTCCTGAGAATTTAAGAGATACAGTAATTTCAGTTAATTCATGCTCCTCTCCTACACTTCCATGATTAATTTCTCTGTTTTGTGTATATATACACTGTGTTTTAAATTTTGATTGCAGAAACTCATGGGTTCTTTCCTGCTGAATGCCATCTCCCTTGAGTTTTCAGTTTAGTCTGAAGGGCAGGAGGAGAGCTCCAATGAGAAACGCAGGGGTGGATGTCATGTGTTGGCAGTGTTGTGTTTAGCATTGGCGTGTTTATACATTGACATAGGTACCATGTGCAGTCTTTTTTCTTTTTCAGCTTCTCAAACTTGGGAAACACCTGCTATATGAATGCCATTCTACAGTCCTTGTTTTCAATTCAGTCTTTTGCTAATGATTTGCTCAAGCAGGGTATCCCATGGAAAAAAATTCCGCTGAATGCTCTTATCAGGTAAAATTCACTTTTCTGGGAAGGATATTTTCTTTCTTTACTGAGAAATTAATTTTATAATACTGAAGCACCTTTGTAGAGGGTAATTTGCATGTGTAGATAATAAAAAATCCTAGAGCTGTCTGTGTTTTGGAGTTTTAATTTAGAAATAGAAAGTAGGCTCTTGAAAATTGCAGTGAGTTACAGGCAGTGTTTTATATCTTCTTTATTTCTGGTGGCAAAGTGAACAAAAATAGGAGCTAGTCTGACCACGCAAGTTGAATTTTACGATTTTGTGTTGGTTATTTTGGTGCCATGTGATTTCTTGTCTCCTATCAGTACAAATGTTTTCAAAAAGCACTGTGTTTTGGGTTGGGTTTTTTTCCCCCTTGTTGTAAAAACTATAGCAGAAATAAGTTTATAGAACTTTATAAAGCTCTTCTCTACCTTAAAAGGTTGTGAATTTTTTTGTTCGAGTCCTGTTCCAGTGACAGTCTCAAATGAGATTTCAAAATACTTGAAATGGAAAAGGTTAATTGTACATGATAAATTTTCATACAGAACCACTTAGCCACTTACCACAGGACAAAAGCTTTTAGAAACACTTAAAATGAGGTATCGTGAGTTTTATTTTGTTTCTCTGAAGTCCTGGAAAGCCAATCAGTGTTTCATTGCATTGACTTCTGCAGGCGTTTTGCGCATTTGCTTGCTAAAAAGGATGTTTGCAGCCCTGAGGTTAAGAAGGAGCTGCTCAAGAAGGTGAAAAGTGCCATTTCAGCTACTGCAGAGAGATTTTCTGGGTATATGCAAAATGTAAGTACCATATTGACTAGAAACAGTTACGTGTAATTTGTTCAGTGTTTGGACTGCATTGAACGCCTGTCAGGCTTCAGCTCTATTTGACAGTGACTTGAGCTTTTGACTGAATGACAACAACTGCCTGCTGTGTTTTAGAGCAGAACTGCCTTAGTATCGCTGAATGCAATGAGCTAAAATATAATTTCCCCAGTCTGTGTGTGTGTTGAGAGAAAGATACTGAATGGAGTTGTGCAGAATCACTTTGATGAGTTTGCCCTGTTTCTAGGATGCACATGAGTTCTTGAGCCAGTGCCTGGATCAGCTGAAGGAAGACATGGAAAAGTTAAACAAAACTTGGAAGAGCGAGCCAGTCCCTAATGAGGAGAGCTCACCAGGACGGGCTTCTGATGACCTCTCAGCCACCAAAGTTTATACATGTCCAGTTATCAGTAACTTAGAGTTTGAGGTTCAACATTCTATCATTTGCAAAATGTAAGTATGCTTGAAAGCTTTTGTCATACTTGCCTTAAATGACGCTTAAGTGTTCCTGTCTTACATGACTTCATTGACAGGTTAGAACTAGAACTAAGAACTATTTCTTTTCCAAAGATAGATATCTAGAAAATATTCTATGGTCTAAGAATGCTGTAAACCTCACACCATGCTGCCTGCTGCTGCAGACCTTCTTCGAACAGTCTCATACCATCTGGTTCTTCATTACATATCCAGTGGAAAGCCTCTGTGCTTTGTTTTTTGTGTACTGGTTGTATGAGAATAGAGAGAAAAGGGGGTTTTACCCAAGTAATGTTATCTCTTAAATTATGGGAAGCCATGATTTTAATCTGTTCTTTCCAAGGGCTTCCAGGCAGTGGCATTTTCTTCTATCTCTGTAGGTTATTGCAGAAAAAGATGTAGACCACTATGTGAGCCAGTAGAATCAACTCTTTTCTGACCTAGCTGATTCTATGGTTCTGTGTCTGGGCATTTGTTGTGTATGATCTGTGCAGCAGATTGCCATTCGGGATGCTTGCATGCCACACAGTTTTCATGAACACAGATGTTTGGGGATATTAGTTTGTGTGTACTGCATTAGTTCCCTAAAATAATTATAAGTAAATTGCATGCAGCTAATAATTATAATTAGTAAAGACATATTATTATAGGGTTGTTTTCTGTTCGCGTTTTTTTTTTTCTTCCAAAAAATACCATAAGAAAATTGAGGGTTTGTCTGGTTTTTTGTGGTTTATTTTTTGGTTGGGTTTTTGAGGGGGAGGGTGGGCTGAGTTTGCTGTTGTTTTATTGTTTGGTTTGTGGTTTTTTGTTTTTAAGGATGGACTCTACTATTTTCTTTCTAAAAACAGTTTGAAAGTATTTCTAGGCTTCCCCTTCTGGGCTAGGCTCACTTCTTTTCTCCTGAGAATGGTGAATGAAGAAGACATGTTTAGCTGCATAGCAGCCACTTTGATTTCATGTATACCTGATCACTTGCCTCTCCAAAGCAGTCTGTGTTTTTTTTGTTCTTACCCTTAAACAAATGTTTCTTTCAACTTCTAAAGCATCAACGTGAAATCCCAAAATTCAACTTTGTCATAAGCAAGCAGTTCAATTTTAAGTAAAAATAGATTGATCAAGAGGCATATATGTACTGGGAAGTTACTTTAGCCTAAAAATGTAAGTTGCCATTAATTTCAAATATATTTTTCATTAGACTTACATGAACATGTTTCTTTTCTAGGTGTGGTGAAACAGTCACTAAACGTGAACAGTTTAATGACCTCTCCATTGACCTTCCTCGAAGAAAGAAATTGTTTCCTTCCCGGTCAATCCAGGATTCCCTTGACCTCTTTTTTCGGGTACATAGTTTTGGAGGGGTTGTTTTATTCCGTGTGAAGTATGTGTAGGTTATGTACCACATGGAAATTTGTATTGTATAGCTGATTATTAGTTTCTGTGACAGTGATTTCAGGCATGTAAAATAATTAACTTTGCACTTTTTTTAGGTTTGTACATTAACAGTACACAATAGGTTGTATTATAAAATGCTGTGCAGACATTAACTGATCCTTACAGTACTGCTGTGAAATAGGTAAACTTCTCCATTTTGTGATGGATGAGTTGAGGCATAAACGAATACAAAGGAGAGGAGGGAGGGTATCAGGTTGAGATACTTGATGAGAGAAATTGCTGCTTCCTCTCCTGGGTGAGGGTGCTTCAACAGCTTATGTACTGGCTTAAATTAGCATGGAAGAAGAAGGTCATGCAGATACAATTATTAAAAAAATAGCTGTAGTACATGGATGCTCATCTTGTAAGTAGAGCTTCAAGGTGAGGTTTCTGAAAGCTAAAAATGAGCCTTATATCTGTGAATTAGTGATGTGTTTTGGCATATCTTGAGGCAGACCTGTGGTTTTTCTCCATTTACAGATAGTGTTTTTAGCTGAATAATGGATGTGCTTATTCGCCTAAAAGCTGGTGGAGGTCTTATGATTTAAAATAAAAAAGTTAATTATAGTGGTCATTTGGCTTCGCTTAAAGAAAATGTCTGTAGAAATGTTTGATGGCTAAGTCATGTAATTTCAGCACAGTGATGCTTCCGCTTTTGCTGCCTGTTCAAAAGCGTGCAGCACATCCATGACAAGTTTAGATGAGGATATCTTTTCAGGAACAAAGGTGAGGTTTTGAACAAGGGAGAGAAAACTTCATGTCAAATTACCTTTCACCAAAGGTTATTATGACAAAAAAAAAATCCGTGTATATGGGAGAGAAAACTGTAAACCTCACAAGGCTGTCCCCTCTCTTTGGAAGCTAATTTGTCTCAACTGTGGCTAATTCACTAGCCTGCAATAGACTTAAAGGAAAAATTCCACTTATGTTAGTGGATGTTGTCAGCATCTAAGCTCTGCTCCCTGTCCTCTTATCAGATGCCCTCTTGTTAGGTCACGTTGAAGGCGATTTTAATTTTGAGCGTGACTGCTGTTTTGAAGAGCTTCCATGACAGCCAAAAGTGGTGTGCTTTCTGCCAAGATCCATTTGATGTGTCTTTTGTTCCGCTAGTCATTTTTCTGTTCTCTTAAACAGGCAGAGGAGATTGAGTATTCCTGTGAGAAGTGCAATGGAAAGTCTGCTGTTGTCACACACAAGTTCAACAGGCTTCCCAGGTAAATGTCGATATCTGTTCCTGTCTTTCCTGGAAGCACATGTTAACAAAAGTGCAAACAAAAGTGCCCTGAAGAATAAAGCTGGGAAAATGCATAGGACGGCATGTACAGTGGTCAGCATGTGAGAAAGATGTACATGCAAGCAGTAGTCTTCGTGCTGTTCTTCAGTTTCCCTCTGAAGAAGCTCCCAGGCACCCTCTTTAACACCTCTTTCTTCCTCCCTATCACTAAACAAGGAGGGCTGAGTTTTCCCCTTCCTCTTTTCTTGAGGTTTCTGGGATGTGAGGGAAGTGGAAACAATAAATATATCCTCAAAGTTAAATATTTTGTGCTCAGCTGATCTGGTGGGCAGGACCAAGTTGGAGGCATTTAGTGCCAGAAAGTATATAGAGAGTTTTGCTTTGATGAGTTAATTCTTCCCATGCTGATATCTGTTTTTTCTCTCAGCAAGGATAGCACTTTAAGGAAGAAGCAAACACTTAGTGGGCTAATGGCACGCTCAATAGTCTCTGACCTTGTGGTTGGGTTTAGCTCATTATTTAGGGTGGAATTGCATGGAGATAGGGGTCGTATTCTCATGGGATGTAAAGCACTGAAAAGTCTTTTGGATAACTTTATCTGGCCTATGTCCCAGGTGTACACATACTGAACCCAGTAACTCAGTAGTTAGCATGAGTTTTGCTTAAATAGCGTATTTATGAAAGCACTGCAAAACCCTTGTCAAAGTTTTTTGAATATTAGCACAGCAGAAGTGACAATACAGCTGGATGAGCTATATAGACAGTACATTACATGACTTATGCCAAGTGTGGCATAAGGGAAAGGATTCAATGTAAGGAGTCTTTTTCAGGCTCTTTATGCTGTTGTGATAAAAATCTCTTAAAGTGAAAGTGTCATGACAGATAAACTGAGTACACATCTTGCACTATTGATGAGGCATAGTTCCTCATCAATTTTGGGTAGCTATGCGATCTCTCCATCGCAGTCTTAAATATCTGGGAGTAATATACCAGCATTCTGGCCTATGATTGTATTGTTTCTTACCTCTCACTGCATAGCAGAAATAAGGAATTTGGCAAAAGCTGCTTGCTTGTGTTTGCCTGAAGAGCAAGGTGATGCAGACCAAAGCAGAAAGCCTCTTGAGTCGGCAGAGTCTGCACTCTGCTCCTTGCACAACGTTAAGCAATCCACAGGAGAGTAATCACCTGTCTCTTGCCACGTAAGGGATGGGTAGTGCTTCTTTACCATCCCAAAGTAACGATCTGTTTTAGATTCAGATTAACGCGTTTTGTAAACAGGCCTGCTTGGCTTTTGAATGGGATTTCGCTTGTCTTCTGTCTTGAGATTAACGTTTGTTCTGTATCTCTCCCAGAGTCCTGATTCTTCATCTGAAACGATACAGCTTCAATGTAGCATTGTCCCTCAATCACAAAGTCGGGCAGCAGGTGGTTATTCCAAGATACTTGACCCTGCTTTCACACTGTACGGAAAACACTAGGCTGCCGCTGACACTGGGATGGAGCGTTCATTCTGCAATGTAAGTGGTTGATCTGTGGCCTGTTAACCACACCTGCCCCAACGCAGGCAGTTGTCAGATCTCCAGAAAATAGCTGGGCAAGGAAACTTGTAAAATTATTTAGCTTCAGATGTATGCTGCTAGTTTGGAATGATGCCATCATGCGTGGAAAGGGAGCATAACAGAAGCAGTAGGAAGAGCTGGTGAGGCATTATCTAGGGAATATTTGGTACGATAATGTTCTTTACTGTCCTTGAAAATAACTTTAATTTTGAAGAGAGCTTCTGTTAGTAATTTCTAAAATGTGTGCCTCTTGGTCCAAGATAATCTAGATTATCTTTCCGTTCACAGCACAGTTAACTCTGCTTAGGACCTATAACATCCTACCTTTTTCTGCTGATTTCCACTTGCACCTCCTGTGCTGTCATTCTTCTTTTGTCTTTCCTATGCCACTGTAGTATCTGAGCACTTCACATGCTGAAAATACTCTCTCCTTTTCCCTGTGACAGTTATTTCTGTGCAGCTGCTTGTCGTATGACAAAGAGATTAAATGTGCTAGTTGTCACATAGGAAGTATGTGGCAGAATAAGGAACAAGAAGCCCTTGGGTCTCTTGTCCTTGCCTAGTGACATAACCACAGTGGCTGTAGCAATATGTTCAGCAGTGTAGCGTGTGTTCTTGTGCTGAACTTTCAGTGGTGTTTGAGACTTACATGGATGTTTAACAAGTTTGCTTTAACAATAGAAATCTTAAACCCAACAAACAGCTTAAGCAAACCAGAGCAGAAAAACTTGAAAACGTGTTTGAAATAGCTTTCCACTGGCTTTTTGTAGTCATTGAAACCATTCTGATTGACTGGAGAGCGAAAGGGTGGAGAGCAGCAGCCCTGTTTTGAGGGGGAAGATTAGAAAAGATTTCTGCATTGGCAGCCATGTGGTGGATAGGTGTGTAGTGATAGTGATGGACCTTGAAGAGCCCGTGAAAGGATTAAAAGGAGCAGGAAGTTTGTCCAGAAGAATCTAGGTAAGGGAGGAAAAACAGAGATGTGGGACATGCCTGAAAACCGGCTGATCCAGATAGCAATAGCAGACTGTGGTTTGGGAGCAGCAACTCAATTGTTGGTGGGAATAAAAAATAAAGGAATGAGTTGTCTTGACATGGGAGCCCAAAGCCTTTAATTTGTAAGCTTGTCCCCAAGGGTGCATCACTAAGAAGTGGATCAAGTTTAAAGGATTATATATGGTTTTGAACAACTATTGTATATTTATAGCATGATGGAGTTATTACTCTACATCTAAGCAATTAGCAAGTACATAATGGTGCTCTGCTTGTTTCTTTGGTCATGGATTTACATGCATAGCAGACAAGTAAATACTTATTTTTTTATGACTGTAACTGCTGTAATGAATACTTTGGTTTTTTTAATAGTTCCCGTCCATTGAAAGCCTCCCAAATGGTGAATTCCTGTACTGTAAGCACTTCCACATCTTGTAGGTGAGTTATAGGTATGAAATGTCTGTGACTTGGTGTTTCATGGGATAATTCTTAAGGCATTTTAACATTTTCTAATTCTTCTTTAGTCTTTCTCCTTTTTCTATTTGTTTTCTTTCTACTTTTTTCTAATTTAGTAAAATGATTCAGATACTGTCTTTTTTCCCATCTGTTTTTTATTGGTGTTACATGCTAGCTGAAATTAGTATCCCTGGTGCAATTTGTCTAGTTGAAGTGGTCACCTCTGGGGACTTGTAAGTCAGTAAACATAACTTTTGTCAGAAGGCTGAGCATCAGAATGAGAACTAGATTTAGTTGGTACAGGTGCCGGATCTCTTAAATTAGCTTGCATTTTAGTTGCATGTCACGTATACAAGAAGCAAAGTGGTTTCTAATTCTGCAGTCCAGCTCCTCTCTCTGTGCTGGCTCTATGAAGCCCCAGTGTGTGTTTTGGGAACAGGTGGTTAGTTCCTTAAGTGTATTTGCAAAGATGAGAGGATGTTGCTTTTATAAGCCATTTTGAAAGGCCAAATTTTGATACAGTGCAAAATATGATATCACACCTGCATAGTTTTGCATAGTTGGAATACTTAAAGACCAGATTTCCTAATTGAGCAGAAATGGTGACTTCCCCCAACAACCTTGTCTTCTGTTCAGGAGAACTGAAAAACTTGTGCAGATTTGCACTTTTTATATCCGAGCAATGATGTGGGAGGTAGCTGTGTCCAGCTTAGTAAACTTCAGAAGTCAAATGGTTTGTGCGGAGTTCTACATGTTACTGTGGACTTGACTTAAATGAGTACTGTGAGGGATTGTGAGGTTATAAAGTGCAAAATCTTTGGCCTTAGAAGCAAGAGCCACACACTTGGTAACTTTTGACATTGTAAGTTGCTGTTGCAGGCTTGAAGCTGGTATCTCAGTTACCCCAGTAAAATAGACCTTTTCTGAAAACCCTGCCCACTGTGTTAACAAGTTGTCATTGTCAGTTGGTGCGGTTTGTTCCCAAAATTGTACTGCCCCACAGTGTGAAAGTTGGGTGTAACACTTCTTTAACAGTTACTTCAAAACAGATTTGTACAATGCTACAGTGCTTTAAAGTTTTATAGCCATGTTTTTAACTTACAGAAAATACACTTTCAAGTCAAAGAGCTCCTCAGCACTCTCTGTGGACTCTGACAGCGATGATGAGCCATTGAAACGCTCCGTTGCCCATAGCCAAAGGTTGTGTAATGTACAGAGCAGGGATCAGCAACAACTACAAGAAGAGCCTGAAAAGGTAAGGGGAAAAAGCACACTTTCATATACACAGATCCTGCATGTGCTCATGTCTGGGCTGTGCTTTTCTTAGCATAGACTGTGAGTAAAATTGATACAAGATAAGGTTTTCTTTTCTCCTAATTAGCACTGTGATGCTGGAAGGGAGTGCTTTGCTAATTGACCTCTCTGTACTGTTGCTTTGGGTTCCCACTGGGAACAGAGGTAATTGCATTGCAACTGCACTTGAGCTTTCAGGTTGGTATACCAGCTGCTTAGCAGTTTTGTCAGTCCTTTGGGTAACTTTCATTAATAATGTCCCAGGCTGAAATCTAATGGGCTGTAAATGATAAAATCATGCACTAAAGCCCTTGATGAAATTAGGTCCAGTACAAGTTGGGCTGAGCAAAATACTCAATTGAGAGATCTCAGACATCCAATCTATGTCCCCTTTCAAGTGTGGCTTTTCAAATGCCTTTAGAAACTGAAGCTTTCAGCCTTTGGGGGCAGACGTGGAGAAGCGTGTAGAGACCAAGTTCATTGGTGTGACAGCGCATTTAACTTCAAATTGCCTTTAAGCTCTTCATTGTGACTAGTATTAATGTCGCCAAGATATTTTTTGCCTCTATCAGGGCAGTGCATTAGCAGGTAGATGGGTTGTGTGGGAAAGGAATGATGACCCAGAAGGGAAAGCAAGAAGCTTAGAGGATTATCTTGCAGTACTACTTTCTTCTATTAAGTGTTGCAGGCCTAGTGCTTAGGACAAGTGTCCTGCATCTCTGCTTCTCTAAAGTTTATGACAATGTTAATGGGGTTATTTTAATGAAGCAGAGACTTGTGGTCTTGATTGTGGCATTGAAGGACAAGTGTAAAGCTGGCTGAATAGCAGTAGGTAACGAGGAGAATATCAGAGCTTTCTGATGGGAAGATCAAAGCAGGGGAGGATCCTGATCTACTCAGTATTTAATAAATGGTAAAATGCATTTTCAAAAGACCCAGAGCTGGGAAGGGCTGCCAGTATGTTGAAGCTCAGAACTACTGTTCAGAATGATCTTGACAGATCTGAGAAATTGCATAAAAATAGGGGGGTGGTTCAGGAGGAACAGGCTAAAGGTGCTAATCTTTGCAGGGCTGGTTGGCTGTAAATGCCAGATGAGAACAGCTGGGAAAGCAGTGAGCCTTCGGAAAGGGCATGAAAGGTGATGGTCGGTCACAAGGTCAAGCTGGTTGAAAACAGAAGCATATAGACAGAGGCATAGCCTGCAGGTTGTATGAAGTAACCCTCCTTGTTTCCTCAGCGTTGAGCTATAGCTGATGTTCTGTATCCAGATTTGGGCTCCAGGCTGAAAAGAGTTATAGATGAATCAGAGAAGGGCCAAAGGAGAGAAAGATTTTGGGAGAAAGCAGGCAAGTGAATTTGGGTCTTCAGTTTAAAGAGAAACCTAAACAAGACTTGTGTTTTCAAGGAAGGGAAGGAAATGAATATAAATACTTGGGCTGTTTTCCATGCTTGTGATGGATAGAACAAGAACAAGAAATAATAGCCTAAATTGTAGACAGTAATTTTTAGATTAGATATTAAGGCAAACTTTGTGATGCTCAGAATGTGTAGGGATGGAATGGGTTGCTTTTGGAGAAAGCAGAAAACCTGTGTTGTTGAAGGTCTCAGGAACAGCGTAGGCAACTGCTCTCCTGCATGGCACATCTGTACCTGGCTGCGGGTGGGGAAGGAAATTAGCTTGTCTTTGAAGTCCTTTCTATGTATAGAAAAAGCATTCCAAACTATCCCAAATGATTCTTCCTCAAGTTTTGTTTGTGAGGAAGTGTAAGTAGTCTCTATCACATAAGCCCTGTGAGTGCAGAAATTGTGGGAATAAAGCCTATTAATTTGAATAGCAAATTAATTATAGGCTTTCCAGCCTGCTGTGGGAAAAAGACAGTGGTGGTGATGATTCCACATAAGTGACTTCATTTATTGTGGCCATGCACATTGGCCACTCCTCAACCACAGGCCGAACGAGCCATCTGTTACCATTAACCAGATCCTCTGTGCTTCTCAGTGTTGTCCTGGGAGGACCTGGTCCTGGGCCTTGGAAGTGGCATTACTGCTGCTGCACCATTTCTATTGGTATGCTTCTCATAACAGCTGTGGATGGGGTTGCATTAGAGGCTTGGCAGTCACTTTGTAGGGCTGTATGTCCCCTGCAGAGCAGTGCTTGCAAAACAGTGCTGCTATGTGGGAGAACAGCTGGAACAGTGGGTGTATGCAATATCGGGTTGTAGGGACAAATAGCAGTCATCCAGCTGAAGTGGGCAGAACTGTGATTCTGCCTCTGCAGATGAAGTAGTATTTGAAGTACTTTTAAAAAATACTTATTTAAAGCAGCCTGTCTTGGAGCCTGAGCTACTTAAAATCTACGCAAATAATTTCTAATTGAAAAGTTGTATTCATATAATGCACAGATGCTGCCAAGTCTTTAAAGTCCATCCACTGAAATAGTGATGGTGGTTGGCAAAGTGCCCGGAACTAGTGTTTGCTGAAAAGCTAAACCAGTTTTGACATTAGTACCCTACAGGTGTAGAGAGAGAAATCAGAAAGCTTAAAAAGCAGGTACTCTGCTTTCCTTATTCAGTGCCTGAACAGATGTGAGGAGAGAGGTTTAAATTTGTCACTTCTAATTCTTGGAGGGCAGGATGTCTAGAACAAGCAATTTAGTTTGCCAGTTCCTTTGCTGGTCTTTTTTGATAAGCCAGTTTTAATACAAAATGTTTGTTATATAAAACTAGTCTTGTTCATCAAAATTTGCCGTATTGAACTAAAAAGCACCAACAAAAATGTACTTTTGTTCATTTTATCAAAGTTTTGAAATCCACCCATGTGCAGTTTGGAACAAGACCTGGACAAATACATTCTCATAGAAACTATTTTCACCCATTTTTAACATAATAGTAGGGGAAAAAATCTAAGCACATGCTAAGTAGTGTAATTATGAAAATATGTGTACATGGGAGTTAACCTCCTGATTAACAGTTAATATAAAAATGATTGAAATTACTATATTAATTGCAAATCAATATGATGTAGGAGTTAATGAGCATCAACTTCAGGAAAATAACTGAAAAAAGGAAAGATTCAGATTAAGACAAAAGTGTTTTTTCCTTCTTGCAATTTAAAGTTCTGTTCTCCTAAGGAAAGAATAATTCCCACCCCCCCACC
>JANHGB010068434.1:0-32410 GCA_026283785.1 Coracopsis vasa
GAAAATCATGGCGCAGCGGCGGCGCCCGGCGAGTGGCGCGGGGCGGGGACGAGAGGGGCGGAGCGACCAGGATGGGCCCACCGCCCATTGGCTGAGGGAGAGGAGGGGCGGGGCTGGGCAGGACGGTCCCGCAGGCCATTGGCTGAGGGCTGGGCGGTGTAAGGCGGTGGCGCCCCCTCACGGCGCGGTGCGGTAGCCACGGCCACGGAGCGGCGGTGGCTGAGCTGGGGCACCGCATCCCGCTCGGCCGGAGCTGGAGGAGGAGGAGGGAAACCGGGAGGAGGGACCAGTCGGTGCCGGCGCAGCCCTTCTGGGCGTGGGTGCCTTGCGGAGCAGCCCGGTCCGTAGCTCCATCCCGAGAGACTCCGCAAAGGCACAGTCCAGGCTCATCCAGCCTCTCCGGCTCGCCGACAGTCCCGAAAGCGTTGTGCAGAAAGGACACGGAACGTGGCTTTCCCTGGGAGAAGAGAGCCATCCAGAAACTGATGCTAAAAGATAGGTTTTCTGGGCAAGCTTGGTGGAAGAGCCAGGATGGGGACCTGAGATTGTCATTCTCTTGTTCTGGAAAGCAGCTGTTCCTGAAAGTCAGGCTACCTGAGCAAGAGGGCATGAAAGCAACTTTGCAAGGTGTCAGACACAGTTCCCACACTGCTTCCTTCATTCACCTGCACCTCCGGATCTCCTGCCCCAGCTATCAACAATGTACATGCCCACTCAGTTTTCCAATTTCTCCTAAAAGCAATCAGCTTCCCACTTTGCCTGAGCCTATCTGTGTCATTCCTTACCCCAGTTTCCACAGAAAGCCCGCTCAAATCTTGTCCAATTCAGTGTTCCATCTTTGGGAGGAAGACTTTGGTTACAACTGAGTGGTACACATGAGGGTGTTTGGACCATGAAACAGTAGCCATTTCCTCTCCATGCTGTGATCTTTTCCTGATCTTCGTTCTTCCTCCTTCCAGTTTTCTCACTTACTTTGTTTCAAACTTCTCCCTTTTCCTGCATCTTTTCACCAACAAGACCACAGCTGTTGGGGGAGAGCCCACAACCTACTCGGAATTCTGACTGCAGTCTATTGCGAGTGCAAACACAAAAAAAATAGTGAGAAATTTTCCATGGAATTTTTCTTTTTCCAGTGGAAAGAGCTGAATGGTTCACACTTGGGGAAAAGCTGCTCCTTCTGGCAATGTGATGGAACTCAGGCAAAAGGCCACCACAGGAAGGCCTTGGCATGGACTGGTTTGCTGCCAATGCAGCTCAGCTTCTCAGATGAAAACCTTGTTTTTTGGGAGCTTACGAGTAGAGGCCAGGCTGTTATCTGGGGGGTGGTCAGATGCTGAAGGCTCTGAGAGTGTGGCTCCCGCTGTCAAGGAAGGCATTTGATGTCTGGCATCTGGGTTGGAAGACTAAAGGTCTGTGACAAGCATGTCTGCAGGAGGGGTGCAAGAAGTGCAAGTAGTCCTTCATGACTTACAGAAATGGACATAAATACTGCCAGAGCCACTGCTGCCAGGTTAACCGAGCACTGCTGCTATTCTTTGTCTTTGGTTTCCAGGCCAGGCAGAAAATCTGGACATTAAATCCACAATTCTACCATGATTGCTATGCAGTAATTACTGTGGAAAGTGATTAAAGCACGCACTGACAAGGTACATTCCTCTGAAATTATTCCTACAACTGTGTTGATGAGCCCCGTGTATTGATGAGCCCCGTGTATTGATGAGACCCATGTATTGATGAGACCAATGTATTGATGAGACTCATGTATTGATGAGACCCATGTATTGATGAGACCCACGATTGAAGCACACTTCATGGGATTGCAAACAACCTGCTGTGGCAGTCACCCAACTTTCCACTCTTCTGTGCCTTCCACAGAGAACTTGGTACCCATTTGCCCGTCTCTGCTACATGAAGAAAATGCATGTGCTGTGTTCACAACACTGTGATAAAGCTGATGGAAAAGAAACAGAGTGGATCTTCAAGGGAGTGTTAGTAAAAGAGAAAAGACATTTAGTAATGCAGATTCTTGTTTTGGAAAGATTTCTGGATTAGCCTATTGCCTTTTCCTTTCTAATTAGTATGAGGTGAATATTTCTGGGAAGCCATCATCTGTCACCAGTTTTGCTGGGTCTTTTTGTGTGCCCTGACAAAGACTGTATCATTCCCCTTTCTATTCCTCTTCTCTCATTAAGTATCTGCTTTGAGCATTTTGGCACTTACTTACTATGAGCTTTCACCTATATCATCCCCCTTTAATGCATGGCCCTGGAAGGAGAGTCACCGTCTCGTTTTGGGAAAGACTTGCTTACCATCCTTACTTTATTTGTTTGACCTTTTCCTTGATCTTTCTGCAAGGAAGCCAGTTAATGGCAATTGTGTTAATAGGTTTTATCTTGAAGTTATTTGTTAGCGTTGCTATGATGTACAGGGCTGAAATTCTGTGAAAGAGCCCCCAAGCAGGGGCTTAAGTCCCACTGAAAGTTAAGAGTAACTGGGCAGCTAAAGCCAGTGGCACTCTTAAGTTCTCACTCCAGGATTTGTGAAGTTCCTGCCATGGGAATGTTCTGGCATTGTGAACAGAGTTGAGAAGTATGTAAATTCCCCCAGAGACTAGCCCAGAGTCCTTGCTGTCCCCCATTACTGGCGCTGCTTGAAGTGGGATCTGCCTGGGTGGCTGTCTCAGAGGCTGAAGTATCTGGGACCATTTATTATTGAGAAGACAGGAAAAGCAACAGGGGCCAAGTGTGTTCCCTCCTGCTCCCCCTCCTTTATTTGTTGTTGTTGTGCAGGAAGTTTCCTTTAGAAAGTTTTCTATCTGCACAGCAGGGAAATTTTGTCTCTGTGGGGAAGTCTGTGTTGAGAAAGAAGCCGCTTGAGAGACTATTCCAAGGTAAACACGTACCAAGGGCGGATACTTTCACAGTTCTGTCACTTTGACAAATATCTGTGCTATAAAATCCTCTCTGGAGATGTGCTGAAAAGAATACATTACACGGGGAGAATGTACTCTAATCCACGCGATGATATTCTCCTCTCTTTCACATCCTCGGTTCAGTCCTGCACACTTAAAGCATTAAACAAACAAGGTGTTTAAAACCCAAAAGAGCACCACATCTCAGTCACACCACTGGAGTCAAATGATTAGTTCAAACTGTAGATAAATACAAGGAATGCTGTATTTGCCACCTGGTACACTGTGGTCTGATCCTTGTTTTCTCTATGTATACAAGGTTTGAGAAGGTGAGATGTTTTGGTTATGATGTCTCCCCTGTCTCTAAACATCCCTTACAAATATCTTTGAGCATAAGACACGTAAGAGATACTTTTGGAAAAGGAAATAGCCACTCACCCACACCCCATACCCTAAAGGTATATGTGGTTTGTCTTTAAAAAGACAAAATTAAAGCAGCCAGCTTCCCCCCAGCACACATTTGTGGAGCATTACAAACCATGCAGACCCTCCCCATCAGCTCCCGTTCTCCTGGGAAATACCTCCAGAGGCATTTCCTGCAAGCAAAAACGTACAAATGGTCCAGAAAATGTTCAGACTGCAAACAACACTAGTGCTTATGAGTGCTTTTCATTCACATTTTCTGTGTCGGGGGAAGCGGATCCACAGTCCTCGTTATAGCAGCAATACTGTAAGTACAATGGCACGGCCTTTTCCAAAGGAGCTCTCCAGATCAAATTTCTTGAGCTTTTCTTTCCAGAGTACCTCTATCTTCATGTAGTGAGCAGGAAGAGTTTCCGTTGCAGTTGCAAGTTCCTCTGAATTTAAAACACTCACTGTATTGATTAGAAATGCTTTAGAACCTCTAGGCTTATTACACTCCCATTTGTAGCCTGATGAAGTTCAGCTATGGTTCTTTATCTCCATTGCATGGGCACAAGGCTTCAGGATGCCTGTGTTTTATAGATCAGAAAATGTATCAATAACCACAAGAACATTTCTCCTAAATTTCTGAGCAACCTTAGACAGAAGATCCTCTTCCCTCCCCTTTGCCTCCTGCCCAAGGAACATCCATGAGTGATCATTTTCTGAAGAGCAGTTAATCTTCATAAGAAGAGGCTCAGAAATAGGCTGCTGTTTTCTCAAACTGGTTTATGGTATCACAACAGTCATATGAAGGATGGAAATAGTTATATCATGCTAGGGTACAAATGCTGGGGCATTTTCTCTGTCAGTGATAGAGAATTTAGGACAATCATCTCTGCTTGGATTGTCTTTGCTCATGACTTTGTTGCTCCGCTCTATCATCTGCCTTTCTGAATCACTCCACAATGTAGCTGGTGTTTTCATTCTCCCGTTTTGAAATGCGAATATGCATCAAGATGTGGGTTTTTTTTAAAGATACAACTGCTCCACGCCAACCAAATTGGCTGCAAGCCTGGATGTTATAGGGAGGAATTCAGTCTTGGAAATCTGACAGCATCAACGGTTTTTATGTCCCTGGTGTCTTTCAAAGGGGCACAGAATGTCAGTGCTTCACTGAAGCAGCCTTTTCTAGCAAAGAAAGCCATTTGCAAACAGATGAAACTGAACTTGTTCCAACTGTAGCCTTTAGAGTAACTTTTTAAAGAGTTATTCCAAATCATTGTGCTCTGGAGCGAGGCAAACTGCTCATTATCACACGGGAGGCATCTCACATGGACTCCATTCCACACCTTTGGCCCATCTACATTAGAAAATAAAGAATCAGCCAAGGGATTCCGCTCCAGTGCAGTTGTTTTCTTTGCTGCTTATGGATTCATTTCAAAACGTAGCGCAGTCCAGTCCTCATCTTCCTGTGCAGGCAGGGAAGGGATTGGAATACTTCCCTTGTTCAAGGGCATGGCTGAAAGCCTTGCTCAGCTGCTATCGGGTCTCCTCAACGCTGTTGCATGAGCAGCATTGATGAGGTCTCTGTCTGATGGGAGCAACCCAGAGACAGGCCAGTGCTGAACAGAAATTAATTGCTCCACAGATAGGAATACTTTGTTTTAATTCTTTTGGAGTTCTTTTCTGATAGTGGAGAGGAACTATTAGAAAGAGTTGCCAACGCACAGGATCAACCAATGAGTTCACTGTGCTCCTGGGTTTGTTTTCCATACTACAGTGCTGCAGAAATGCTACATTTCTCACAATTAGCCACACCGTTGACATCGCTACCTACATGTGTAATGCACTGATGTCCGGTGGTCCTAATTAGATGTGTGTTGAACAAATGTAAGGATCAGCTAAGAAACTTTTCCATGTCTAGCAACGCACTGTCAGTGAGCTGAAACCCTAGGAAGTTCCTCCTTCCCTTCGATCTTTAAGTCATAGGCCATGGCTGAGAGCAGGAAATCGGGTTAGCTGGGGCATGGATTAGACCTGTACAAAAGTCTGTATTCCTGTGCTGTGAATTTTGATGATAACCTTTGATGTGTGAAGGCTGGGTCATCACATCCTCCCTACTCAATGTCAGGCTGGATCTTGTTCTCAAGCTAAAGGTTGAGCTGGCCCCTTCTATAGAAAGAATACATCCTATAGGCATTGTGTACTCCTCTCCCTGATTTACATCGTGTTTCCTTTACCAAGGCTTGCTGGCATCCTGTTTGCCTGGTTCCTTTGTCTGCTGTAGCTTCATTCTGGGCTGAAAATACCATAAGGATGTCTGTACAATGATTTGACGTGTCTGAAGAGCATGAAGGCTACTAAAAGGAATATGTTTCCCAATGGCAGATACTCTTTTTTCTTTCCTTCCTCAGGGCAAGAAGTCAGTTTTATAACAGCCCTTGCCTCAGTTCTCTTAACCACCACTTCAGGTATGCATTTCCCATGCAGTTTCCGGTCATTGCCCTTTCTTACCCTCAGCTTGATGAGCCCTACCTCTCATGAATGACTCGCTGCCTTGTGAAAGGTTTTTTGCCCACTTAGCACAGGTTCCTTTGCTGCTTGGCTAGTACTCATTAAAGAGGAGCATCACATGGTTTTGCTGCTAGGCCAGGAGAAACATGTGTTTACAATGTGTGTAATGTTCTCCCACAAGTACACCACCCCTACCCCTTCCTAGCATGAGCACAGACAATACACAGACCTTTGAAAACCACCTCTAACTTGGAGCTCTGTTTGCAGTATAAACACACAGCGTGTCTTGCCACGCCATTAATCCAGCAAACAGGGTTAGAAAACACCTCACTTGTGCTATTTGGCCAAGGTGGTGTTGCTTTTGGAATCCCATCTTTTGTATTTCCTTGCACACTAGATTAGCCAGATCCAGTGTGGTTAAATCTCCATTTAGCCATACGAGTAGCTGGAAATACCCATGCAAAAGTCCACAACCTGCTGAAATCAGTGGGTTAACTCCTTGGTTGCTCCCTGTTCCTCTGTTTCAATGAAACAATAATCCCATGAGTAAAGCCAGGGAGATTTGGGCCATCATTTTAAGCAACATGGTTAATTAGGTTTTGCCTTGCTTCTATTTCATACTTAGATCCCTGAAGACTCAGAGGAGCAAGCCACTAGGTTAGGAAAGCTATATTTTCTAAAGAGTTTTGCAGAGATATAGAAGAGACTGGAAAGGGAAAGAACTGGAGAACAGGCCTTGAGATCTTTAACAGTGATGGCATGAGGAAGGCTCTCATCCCATGCCTGTTCTTGTTATTGCCTGTCTGGAAATAGCTTGACACAAAGCTGGTTTGAAAGGGCAGGAATATGTCTATTTACATTGGGACTGCTTTATCTCAGGTAGAATGAAAGATGACAACTCAGAGCTTGATTCCCAGCTGAAATGAGCATCTCTCCAGCACTCTGTTCTCACACTGTGGCTTGTTGAATGCAGCTGGAATGTAGGAGTTCCCTAGGTGCTGGGAGACGTGTGGCTTTCTTTGATTCCTCAATAAAGAAAGGTCTTCCGAAGATTCTGCTTTGTGAAGCTGACGTTGAAGTCTTCTTCATGCAAACTATCCCAGCAGAAACCCTGAAGCAGCAACGACTTGGCCCGCGAGATGGAGGAGTGTAAGCTCTGTTAAGGTCCATTACAAAACACTAACAGATGCCCCAAAGCACACTCAGGGGGAGTTTTCAAGCACTGGTAATAATTTCACTTCAGGTTCCACCCTCCTCCTGTCTCAGTGTCATGTAGCACACATCACAGCCAGAGATTTAGTGGCCTTGGATTAAGTCCTCTTTCCAGACCTGGTCCTGGGCACTGCCTTTCATCTCTCCTTGCTGGAGGCCTATTGGAAAACGTGCAGCCTCAGTGTTTTCACAGAGGGGAGCACTGCCCACTGGGGGTTCGGGTTTGTTTCTTTTCACTTTCCTTGAACTTGGAAATACCAACTGGGATTTTGTTCCTAGTTTCAAAACAAAACAACCTCTCTTAAGAGAGACCAAGCATGGGAAATGTGAGGTCAAACGCTCAATGGAAGCATCCTAAGCAAACTCAGGATGACATTGGATGGTTTTGTGCAACCCTACATTGGTGGTGGCTGATATCTGCCATAATAGCACGCTGAAATATGTGTCACTTAGAGAGAAATCATGCTGAATGTGAGAAAGCTTTTCAACGCTCACTGTGCACCAGAGCCTTTGAAAAATCACTTCAACAGGTCATTAAAGCTATGCATTTTCTAAAATAGTTTAGAAAGGAGTTGCTATCATTGTTAGCAAGTGTGCTGGTACAGTCCTTACAGGTGACATGTTTAATTTGGGGTGTACCATCACACACTGTCAGTGCCCAAGAGAGGCTGGAGTCAGAGGTGTGCGCTGCTTGATCCGGACATTCAGGGAGGAGTTTCTGCAAACCTGCATGTGCTAAAAGGGGTCTCTAAACTGACTGCCAGTGAATTACTCCCTGATACTTTCCCAAGCTGCTCTCATCTCACAGTGAGCATGATGCCGCCTGTCCCTGGCAGGGGTGCTTAACCTACCTCCAGCAGCGATGCCTGCGGTTTGGTTGCTCCATGTCCTTTGAGTTACATGGGGAAGGTGGAAGTCTCAAGCCCTGTGTGCTGGCTGCAGTGCCCCAGGCACCATCTGTGTGCATTTCAGTGGCTGAAGCCACCTACGATTTTATCCTTCAGTCCAAACATGTTACAGATCTGCTCCCTCATCACCAATGAACAGAGCTCCTCCCTGCGCCCGTATCAGTTCATGGTGACTGGTTCTTAGTGACTGGCCATTTATGGGAAAATATGTGCTTTTGAGAGTATGAACTTTTACCATGGTAGCACTCTGCCCACGCAGACAGGGCTGTCCTTGCCAGCTTCCAGCCTTGGTCCTGCGTGCATGATTTAACCTTTGGAAAAGAAGAGATCGGCACATCCTGTATGTGTGGAGGAATTCACAGCAGCTTGTGAAAATGACTTCTTGCATGTGTTGAGCACCAAGAATGTGCAGGACTGAGGGCTCCCTGTGGGATCAACCTGTGCTTTCCTTGCACTCATTCCTGGGAGCGTTTCTGAGCAACCACCATCAAGCAGTCAGGGCTGTGAGGAGCACGATAGTCATAAAACACTGAGGATTTCCATTCTTTTCCTTCCACTTTGTCAGCTTCCAGATTCTTCTCATCTGAGCTGTGTGTTGAGGGACCTGTATGATAAAATAGCGATGACAGGTTGACTATGACTGCATAGTCTTCTGTGCATAGACTGCGTATCTTCTGTGAGGAACATATGTGAGTTTATGTGAGACACACGATGTGTGTTTGCAACTGTATGCAGCGTGTGTTTTTGGATGGGTGTGTTTACAGATGTTTTTGGCCCACTTAGGACATCTTTGGCAAGAGGCAGTTCTGTGAATCTGAACCAAGCCAAACACACCTCTGAGGTCATTGCTGCCATGAGATCACCACGTAGGCAGAATGCTCAGGACCTTTGAAGACTCCTTTTGTGGGTTTCTCTTAACATTTTCCTTCCTATTTGAAGCTGATCCAGAGCAATTGCAATCCACCAAAGGAGCAAACAGAAACACTTTGCAAAGCAGAGCCATAACCGGTAGGCATGGAGATCGCATGCAGGGGCTAAAATACAGTGTGTTGCTGTGGTCTGTTCTTTCGGAAGGACTCCAAGCTCCTGAAGTCAGTATGACTGCCATTACCATGATCCTCTGGAATTTCGAGTGCAGCCTTCTACTAGGTCACTATTTCAATGTTTGCATAGAAGCAGTCTCTGCAGAATATTTATGAAGCTTGATTTTTTTCCTCTGTTTTGGCTTCAAATGAGTTAGTTTTACTTATCAATCTACTTGGCACATATCAATTGTTGGTCAGGAACTCAACTTAGAGAGGGATCCAATCTTGTACGTCAGATGTTAGCACCGCTGGGTGCTGGGGGTCCAAGCCATGTGGGCTGGGGCAGTTTCCAAGCCAAGTCAATGTCTGGGGCTCTTTTTGGAAACGAGAAGAAACAAAGCCTTGAACTGCAAAGTGTGAAAATCGTATGGAAGAGCGTGGTTGGAAGGTTACTGCAGTGAAGGAGGGAGCTTTTGATTTCACTGTGGTAGCAGTGATACATGTGTATACATTTGCTTGTAAGAAGATGGCTCATCGGCTCCGAAAACAGGAGGGACTTTTCTGGGATGTTGTTCTGCAACGATCATCAAACCAGAGCCCTGCAGCAGCTCTGAAGTCTCTCTGTTCCCCCAAGGGAGCTTTGAGAAGATGCGATGTTTATTTGTTCGAAGGGGTGGACAGCTCTTGCTGAACCTTGGCACCCTCCCCAGGCTGTAACACCACAACTTTTCTGCTTCAGAAACGACACTGGATATAGAGTGTTAACAGGGTAAAATAACTGTGTAGTCCTTGGGACTGGAAAAGGCGGTCAGAGCATCCGGGATGGGGTGTTCTGTTTGGCAGCATGGTGCAGGCACTGCATCCATCTCTGCGCCACCCACAGACATCCTGCCTCACATCTCTTTGCAATCCTCTCACACACACCCTCATCTCCCAGTCCTTTTCAAATGGACTCTCTCTTTACAGCCATACGCAGCCCCTTTCGTCCTGTTCCACTCCCTTGCCACCACCCACCCACTCTCTCTCAGTTACTTTCTTCTCTGGTCTTCATGCAGACGCCTTTCCTCCATACCCTGTCTCGCACAACATCCCCTCTTGCCCGACACACAGACACCCTCCCTCTCCAGAGCATATGCAGAGCAGAGGCATTTCCTTTTATTGTCCATACAGCCCCTGCAACCCCACCCATCTCCCGTTTATTCACTGCAGAAACACATTTGGAGTGGAAGTAATCCTGCTGAGAGCAGCCACACAGGCAACGCAGGAGAGCCAAGTCTTCGCCCAAAATTGCTCCTACTTGTAGACTACTGCTTCCTGCCTGCACACCCAGAGGAAGAGGCACGCTCAGGCTTGGGAGATGCGGTGGAGAGATGTCCTTTGCTGCTCAAAGACTGTGAAAAGGTTTGCAGAAGCCCCTCTCTTCTTTGCCAAAACAAATCTGGCACAGGCAGCTTCAACAATGAGCTTTCCAGCACACGCTTTCCTGTGACATCCACCTTGTCTGGGAAAACGCATGAGCATGGAGGGGAACAGAACAACATGGGAGTGTTGATGGCAAAAGGGCTGGAGAGGACCAGTGCTGAGACCACCAGGTTATGTTACACAGGCCACAGGCAGAGCAGCTTCAGTGCAAAGAAGTAACATCAGCTTGTGCAAGCTGACCCCAGAAAGCAAATCCTTATGGGGCTAGATGACAGAAACAACCCCAGAAAGAATATCAGCAGGACACTGCCCATGTAATCTATCTCTTCCTTAGAAAAGCAAATTTGAAGATATGCAGCGTTTATGTGCTATGATAATGTGCAGCCTACAGGACCATACTGGACCAAAAGAGATTTCCATTAGTTCTTTCTTTCCTCAGGACTTCCCCATGAATTGCTCCTGTGCCAGTTATCACTTTTGGCTCTCCACCACTGTCCACTCGTGAGCAGCCAAACACAAACTATTTAAACTACCACTATCTATAACAGAGCTCCTCAGCCCTCTCACAGCAGATCCACATTTCACCTTACTTCTTTTCATTCCTAACAGCTCCAGACCTTGCACTGCAATGCCAGCTCCATACAGAGCCCAAGTGAATATGTTGTAAAGCACTTAAGACCTGCCGGTCCCTGCTTTACCTGTAGTGTTAGTGTATTTTATTAGCAAAGTGCACCTTGCCATTGAAGGATCAGTGATGCTGTACAGGGTCCAAGAACCCTCTGAAATCAATGATTCATCATGTTAGAGGCTGTATACAGTCTATACATAGCATGTATATATACAGACATATAAATATATTGATCTCATAGTCCTTGTCCCAAGTTCCTCAGACTCTAGCATGGTAAGACGAAGGAATGGCAGCATAGTCACTGTGAAGTGGCTTACACATGTAATATATATATATATAATTTATATATATGGATTTTTGCTGAGTTAATTCAAGTTGGGATAAGATCCCCCACTGGGAGCACCCTGCCAACCCTGTGTCAGGGCTGCTTCTTCTGGTGCTGAAGCCAGCTTATGCCTTTTTAAAGAGACGATGAAAATGCAGGCAAAGTAGGACAGGACCTGAGACCCTCTGGTGGTCAGTGCCAAGGTTAGGAGTGTAACAGCCCTTGCTGCTAATTCCTCATCCAGGGCCATAGTCACTCACTGAAGCTTGCTATAGAAATACAGCAGCAGGGAAGCTGCAGAATGTGAAGACACAACATGTCTGTCTCACCAACCTCTTCCTCTCCTCATTTGCCTTAGTACATTTGTCAAGGGATTAACTGCCAGAGGAGATAAAGAAAGATGCACCCCCACCCCTTCATCTTCCCTTCATTGTTTACAGCCCTTCCTGAACCTAGGGACAGCAGCAGCAAGAGGAAAAGGCATGGAATGAAACCAGCCCTAATCTTTGATATGCTGTGACTGCCTGAGAGTGGTGAGGACAGAAGGCATGTGGATGAAGACAGCAGGCATATGGCAAACCTAATTGCTGTGCAGAGATGGTTTCAATAGAGAAACTTGGTGTCAGGATCGGTTCTGGGACATTAACATCGCTTTGAGCTTCTACAGCAATGAAACATGAAAAGGGGCTGGTGGGTGGTGGGGAGGACAGGAGGAGCAGGAGGAGTGGTTGTGAACTTTGAGGGATGCTCGATGCTGTGTTCTGGAAATGCCTGGCAGCCCCAGTCCTGTTTGGACTGCTGACTGTCTTTGCCATGGACTGTCACTGCCAGAACTTTGTTTGAAGTTTAATTAATTAGGAGCTTAACTCCTTCTGGGTTACATGCTAAAAGACACCCTGTTAGCAAGGGCTTTCCCCACACAGACAGATGAGAAGCCAACATTTATCCAGCCAAAACTAATGGATCTGATGAAAATTCTCAAGGACTCAGATGTAAAACCTCCCAGCGTTTAGACCTGATTTCAACTTCAGGCTTGCCAGATGTGGTCCACACCACTTTCCTTCCTGCTCTATTATCTGAGGGGTGAATAAATGTAGCTCTGAGCAAAGAAAGTGTTCAGCAAAGTTGCTCTTGCAACATTTCCAGCCGTAGATCCAAAACTTCAAGAGCTCACAGCAGAGCTTTTGACTCTCATGAGCTTTCTTGTCCAGTTCTTCACAATCACGTTTTTGTGTAGGTCTGGAGTTGATGATAGAGTAGCTCCCTCTGGCCCTGAGGGGGCTTTGGTTTGTACCTTATCTAGGAGGACCTCTCAGCTTTGCAGAGAGCTGTTCCACTATGAATAAATCATGAAATGCTTGTTAAAGTGGGGACTTTTGTGTCCATTTTTTATATCATCTTTGGTATTAAAAATGTAACTACAAAAGGTCACGGGAATTTTCTTTTTAAGTGTGAAGAAATGCAAGTCCACTGGCCTTGGAGTCTGACCGGGTATAATTCCATTAAAATGTATTAAAAGCACAATTTTCAGGTGATTTAGAGCTTTCTGTTCTGTGTTATAATGGAATTGTGTGGTTTTCATGCCCAGAATAGGCAAATTTATCTCTTTAGAGCTTCTCCCATCTCACATAAAGATGTATTTAGGCTTTATTGTAAAGTACTTTGCAATTCTTGAGTGAAAAGTTCAAAATACCAGGTACCACCCTGCTAATATTATAGGACTGGTCCCCTAACAAGGATGTTGTGATATGTGTATTTGAGTGGGTAATCTTATCATAAGGATGAACTGGTCTCAACCTTTTCTTTTGGTGTGTTCGACTCCAGACTTCCCTTCATCATCTGACATATGGGTTTTATTGTTCAACTGACTTTCTTCTTGTACAAACATCCTGACTGAAGCACATGCAAAGGAAGGAGGGGAGACATTCCTCTCCATATATGTTTGAGTTCCTCTGTTTTCTTGCTATGATGTGGTCCCAGGAACATATGGAGGACCCTGCATATTTATAAGCTCTTTGTTTCCCAGTTTCCAAAGCCAGGTATCACATTCTGATGTTTTGTGGCACTTTTACCTTTAGGCCCTGAACTCGTTACAAACTGTGCCCTTACCATAGCAGTGTGCAGCTGAGGAATGTCTTACCGCTTTGGTAATAGAACAAGGTGCACCAAAACCAAAGGAAAAACAGACCCTGGCAAGGTACTTATTTTGCACTAACCTGCCACATGATGCGGTACAGGAGTTGGGTGGGAAGGCCAGTGCTGACACTGGTGGTCAGTTACCTGGGAAAAAGCTATGTAGTCCTCAAACTGGACCTGGTGTGGATGCATCACCATAGATAAGCAAACCATTCTGAAACAGCAGACAGCTAGTGAGCTTATTTACATAGCAAATGACACTTTTCCATATTCAAATTTAGGGACAGATAAAGATCATGAAGTTCTGTTCACTGAGCAGATATAAAGGCAGCACTTTCTAGAGATTCCTACTTGGCTTGTACCTGTGATTCAGGTAGTGTGACATTTGTTTGATATGATCTGGATTATTGTTCCAGGTTTTCAAAGGGAATTTGTTACTTGTAATCTATATATAAATCTGTATATAAATCTATACATATGTACATGTATATATATGCACATATATATATGTATATAAACCTATACATAAAAACTTGTAATCTATATAAGTCCTGAAGATGTTAAGGCTTTTCCTGGCACTCATGTAGCAATTACAGTGGAAGGATACGTTAGCACATGTCTTCTCATGTGTTGAAGATTGACAATGTGGACTATGGAACAAATCTGACTGAGATTAATGATTGTGCCCCTACTTACCACAGGGCTAGATCTTGGGATATGTATTTTTCTCCTTTTGAGTTCTTCTGCCGCCCATGAAGGAGCACAATGAGATTCAATACTATTGGTTTCCAAGCTTAAAAACAAAATTGAAAGGAAACAGTGCTGCTGAAAACTAATCATTAAAAATGCTCAGTCTTAGTGTTTTGGCAAAAGCCTTTCTTACTGTTCATCTGCCACTTAGGCTGTTGAAAAAGTTCTCCTGGAAATGAACATGTTCAGTATTAGCAGCAGTAAGTGCTTGATAGGCATCCTTCATATCTCCCAATAGCCAGTGTTGGTTTTTCCGGCTGGGAAAGTTCACACTGCTGATGAATGATTCTCAGAATACAGCTGCAATGGCCCAGAGTGCTCTTGGAGTGACACCATTGATGGTCTCTGCCTTTCATGTGGTGCAGATGTTTTGCAACATCAGATCACTGCTAGTAATGACTGGGGTACTGCAGGAGCTTTACCAGGAAGCACTGTAAGAGCTAGGGCCTAATGACTTGCAGTGTGTGCTGCAATGCCTGTAACACCTCACATATATGACCCCCTAAAGATGATCTCTAAAGCCCAACTCCACCACCTTTTGAATGTCAACTGGCCAGCTACATCCTGCCCTTGCAAGTGCAGATTCATCACAGCCCTCCTGACTGAGCCATCCCTAGCCAGCATCCTCATGACCAATTCATCGAGCCTGGATTTCAAGCAGTAACAGCCACCACTGTTGTGGACCTTCAGACCATGGTTATAGGGCTGCTGATCTGCAAGCTGTGTACCAGGCTACAGCAAATTTTCTAATCAAGTCTAGCCTGTAGGATGGAAAGAAACATACATGTCCTTTTGGGCCACTAAATAGCTCCAGTAATTCCTTATTGCAAGGACTCTCCTGTACCTTCCACATGATAAAAGCCCTGATCATTCCTTGCTCAAGAGCCAAAAATCACATCCGGTTTTGGATGCTTTCTGGGGTGTCACTGAGATGGACAATTTCTGTCCTGCACCTGCAGGACAAAATATGCAACCCCATGAACAGGCAGGGGGGTGGTGGGAAGTGCATGATGTGAGAGGTATGTAGCATGGTGGCTGGTGGTGGTTGCTTCTGTTGTTGTTCTAGCTCAGAACTGGGCTGTGTTTCCTGATCCTCTTGCTCTAAGCACTCAGCAGTTTATTTCCAAGATCAGTCATTGATTCCAGATGAAAACCTGCTGGCACAGTGGCCCATGGAAAAGCAATTTCACAGCTGTCCAGCAGGCTCTTCCAGGAGAGGGAGGTAAGTGATGGCTGGGATAAAAAGCATCTCTTAACTCTGTGAATTCAGCCAGCTTACGTTCTAGAGGGTTAATGAGTTGAAAAGGCTAAAATGATGTTTTCATGGCCATGTCAAATGGCTGGAATGCAACGATATTCTAGTGGAAAACAGCACTGTTGAAGCAAAAAGCACAAGTGCAGCAAGTCAGAATGAAGCCAATTATTTGAATTACATTTGTGGCACAGGCCTTTGGTCTTACAAAGGGATACCCTTGCAAGTCCTAGGGCAGCAGCAGCATCTGTGCCTTTAGTGACTGCTTATTGGTGCAGACTGGTCCTACAGTCCTTGCCCTGGAAATTCAACCCAGTACAGAGCAGCGCTTCCTCCCAGAGCTGAGCTAAGGCGTGCAGCCATTGCACACTTTATCCAGTCTGTTCCTCTCAGCTCAATACTGGTGGGTAAAAGGGGTCCTGAACAGTTGCTTTTATTTCCCAGCTGCTGGAAGAATTACTGAAGGCTGAGTACTCCTGCACTGTGCATTTTTGGACAGTTTTAAGTCTTGAAATCATATTTCTAGTATTTCCAAGGGTTTTTTTTGAGATGACAAGGAAGCAGCATGAAAAAGCATCAAGAAGGTTTAATAGCAGAGAGGGGAAATATTCTGATCCTGTGCCAGCTCCATATGATTTATGGATTCTTCTAGAATGGCTTTCCAAGATCTGTTTTGCTACAGGAGTGGTGGGGATGGATTTTTAGAATCACAGAATCATAGAATAGTTAGGGTTGGAAGGGACCTTAAGATCCTCCAGTTCCAAACCCCCTGCCATGGGCAGGGACACCTCACACTAAACCATGTCACCCAAGGCTCTCTGTCCAGCCTGGCCTTGAACACCACCAGGGATGGAGCATCCGTTCTCCATCCTTTATTCTTTCATTTATTCTTGCAGGAATAAATGCTAAGTAATTATCAAAACATTGCTTGTTGTCATTCTTAGGTACTATTTGTAACACCTGGGCCCCAAACAGCGTGTTTCATCAAACATTTGAGAAGGAGGCAAGAACTGTCACCCATCCTTCACAGAGCAGAGCGTGGCTAAGGCTCAGGGAGCTGAAATGCCGGGGGGTGGTTGCAAAGAACGCGCTGCTTCCCATGGGCTGCAGGCAAGTCACCCTGGGCACATGCTCAGCTGTGGTCCTCAGGACACAGACACACACGCGTGCATGCTGCAGTCTGCTAGTGGCCCGGGTGCCCAGTCCTCCCTGAAAGAGCTGATTTAGCATCCAGGCAGGAGAGTACAGAGAAGCCGTGGAAGCGAATCCAGTGAAGCCGGGCTTTCAGCTTTCCACCCTTTAAAGGATGAACACATAAGGGAAGGTGTCAGAAGTCAATTTGCTTTGGCAGAGAGAGGGGAAAAAAAACCACCCTGTGGCCTGGCTGAGAGCCAGGGGATTTGTGCTGGCTACAGCCAGGATGATGCTGTGGACCAAGGAACAGAAAAACACTTGTGCATGGTCCAGTGACCTGGCTCTTGGTGCGGTGGGGGAGATTGAAGGTGATGCTGGTGCAGGGCCATGGTGGGAGAGGGATGCACCAGCCTGTGGTGTCACCGGAGGTCCTGGCCCATGTCCTGCCGTCCGGCTGCACAGGGAATTCCTTTCCTCTTGCTTCAGGATGCGTGTGTGTGCCAAACTGTGTGTGTGTGTGTGAGTGTGGGGGGGTGAAATGGGGGCGGAGGAGAAGAAAAAGATGCCATTCAGTTAAATAACCTTCTTGGCATTAACCCTTGCATTCCTGGCTTTTTCTGGACAAAGGAGCTTTCTGAGGGATGGGTAAGGGAAAATCCCATTCTCCCGTGCAGGGAAGCACACAGATCTCTTTGAATGGAAGTTCTTAGCAAGCCCTCAGTCCCGCTTAGTTTGTGTCCACACCCTGGTTGCACTCTCCTCATGAATTTTCACATTCTGGATAGTCCTGAGCACCAGACTTGAGGAGACAGTCAAGGTTTTCATCTAAACCAGCAGTGAACGGTGCATCTGTCCAGGCTCCTTAATCAGTAAAGTATGATCACAGTGTTGAGAGTTCAGCCCATGCCAACCCCTCCCTATCCCAAACCTCTAGCAAGAATTCCAGCTCTGCTCACTGACATATCTGTCTTCAGCTGATTTTATTTTGGTGAGGTGGCACAGACCAGGATAGGAAACAGGATAGAAAACAGGATAGGTCTTATTTTAGAGGAGATGGAAATCCTGCTCTCATCTCGCAAGCTGGAGAAGGCATCTCCTGACCTGCAGTTCTTGCTTCTGAGTCCTACATATGGAAATTGTTACTCTGAGTTATTACAAATGATTACTTAGTGACACTGGAATTCCCCAGCAGGGTAGCACACCCATGTTAACGCTCCTTCCACCGTGCTGCACCGAGCTGGTTGTATTGAGGACATCACTGGGGCATGACCAGTCTCCTGTCGCAAGGTTTCATCTGCTGTCTGCAGGCTGTGATTGCTGTTAGGAGGAAATGGGCTGTATGCAGGAGGGTTACTCACAGTGCTTTGAATTGGGTGGAGGAGCTTTGCAAACCTGTCTCACCCTTAGAAGCATCACTGCAGGCTGGATTGGCCAAAGTGTGATCAAAGTGTTTCCCTCAGCTGGCTGCTGCCTTGGATGGTCACTTATTGGGGTGGTAAAACCCCCTCATAGGGAAATGATAGATGTGTGGAAACGGTCCTGATCTCCTTCCAAGAACCTGCTGATTCCCCTGTGACCTCACTCACTCTGTGAAAGAGCATGGAAGAGTTCCAAGGTTCTAATCTCACCCTCTAACACCATTGTCCTGCGCGCTTCTATAGGTGGAGTAGCTCCGGGAGCTCCCCAGGAAACCAGGAATCCCCAAAAGATCTCTGCAAAGACTGCCATCATCCCTCTTTGAACAGTGAGGCCCATTGCACTCTCTGTGCAAATCCATCTCTGTGCAAGCCCTGGGGTACCGTGAGGCACGGAACATGCTCCTCAGGGAGGTAAAAGCACTCATGAGCAATGTGAGTCTGTGGCAAGAAGGTTGTGTTGACACCCTTCTCATCACATTGGCATCTGGATAGAACGAGCAGTTCTTCTGCTGTCCATATTCCCAAGGATTTTACGGGGTCATTGTGGGACACTCTAAGGTTAATGGATATTAGTTAGGAATAAAACAATCTCAGCAATGGATTTTTTGTGGCTCCTATGAGAAATGAACAAAACCAGTAATATATTTGTTTCTGTTTTCTTAATTTTTTGCACCAAGGCCAAATCTTTTCAGAAATGAAACAAAATGAAAGGAAACCAAACCAAACCGAACCGAAACAAACCAAGCCAATTTTCTTTTCCTGCTGGTTTGTTCACAGTTAAAAGCAAACAAACAAAAAAAAACCCTCTCATGTGCTTTGATTTCCTTCAAATTAACCTTAGGCAGTTTGACATGAAGCAATTAAAAGCCAAAAAATGACCATTTTTTGACTTCTCACGGTTTTCAGGTTTTCTGGATAAATAAGTTGCATATAGATGGCTTTGATTGCTGGAAATATTGGGGGCCTTTGGTCTGAACAAGCCTTCCTAGCTTGCTCAGGATTGCTGATTCCTTCTGCCTGTCTTCACTGGCAAACTGATGTTTGCTGATAAAAGGAGGGAAAGAGAGGATGAAAGATAAATAAACTGCAAGGGTTTTGGCTTCCGTTAGGCCTTTAGGACTCAGCACCTTGGCACATCCAATGCTTGGAAAGAAATGGTGAGGAAGGGGACAGTAAAGCCCAGGAGCTGAGCTGAGCAATCTGGTCAAGGGACAAGACGACAAGAATCTCTCTGGAACACCCCCCTCTCCATCCCTGAGTCAATGGTCACGGGAAGAAAGACATCTGACTGCAGCGTGTGCATGGGTGTGGGGGCACAGGAGAGGGGAAGCTTCTGAGGAGAAGCAAATGTTTATTGTGTTCTGTTGTTTAAAGCCCATCCACCAGTTCACACTGAAGGGCCAAGGCTACCTACGAGGCTGGGAAAGGAGACAGTACTGCCCAAGGAGCTGCTGCAGAACAATGGAAGGAAATACAGATTTGGAGAACAACATGGATGGGGGGGTTGTGGTGGGAGGACGTGAGCAGGGCAGTGTTGGGGGAGCGGATGTGGGAAACTGCTGGACCCGAACCTCCTGGTTTTGCTC
The DNA here is from genome assembly GCA_026283785.1 of Coracopsis vasa. NCBI lineage: Eukaryota > Metazoa > Chordata > Aves > Psittaciformes > Psittacidae > Coracopsis > Coracopsis vasa. Next base: position 19,627 of record JANHGB010068434.1, read on the forward strand.
TCCCAACAGCTTCCAGAAAGACTGTGAGGGCCACGTTCAGGCCCCCTCCCTGTAGAGAGCTCCTAGGGTGGCTTCTGCACAAGGGGGATCCCAGCCTGCAGTTACGCTGTCAGCACTGGTATGTCCCTGCAGACAAGGCACCCACTCTCTGTGACAGCAGCTTTTCACGTTCTCCGAAGTATGAGTGAGAAACGTGTTTTACTGGAGCCAGTTCTGCAAAGCCCTCCTGAAGAAGCTGTTTCAGGCTGCCTGGGCCTGCTGCTGATGTCTTCATGTTAACGATGGCACAAAGCCTGAGAGGCCAAAGCTTCAAGCAGCAAATGCACAAGTCGCTCATCGTGCTGCCTTCTACTCATGGTGGCTTAGGAGAGCAGGGCGTCTGGGTGCTTCCCCAGCTCCTGCCTGTGGTTTGCACCTGACCATGGGGAATGCACCCATCTGCCTATTTATTTCCTCACCTGCCTGCTTGAAGGATGATTCACATCACTATCAGTCTCAGAAAATGAGATAGGAGGTTATTCATTGCTCCATCTGCAAGAAGGGACCATGGCCACCAGTCTGTGGGCAGTCAGCACATCCATTCTCTACTGTTTATCCTGCAGACTTTGTTATCAGGAAGCACCCAGTGCTGATGAAAGCCCCAGCAAGGTTTCCTGGGCTTGGAGCATGGTGGGAGCATCTTAAGGAGTGACACGAAAAGATGCAGTCTGCGAACTCTACAGGCTCTTCTCCAGCTGAATCAATCCTTTTCCAATATGATTCCATTTATGAAAACATAAAGAAACAGAAAAGGATAATAAAAACACCTCAGAAACGGGAGAATGCAATAGCACCCATGAGTTTGGATTGTCTTCCTGATAGAAAGGCTTATGTTTACAGGTTAAGGTAGAAGTTGAGCGTATGCTTAGGGTTGATCCAGTTTTAACACCTCAGTGAAAAAGAAAAACCTTGCTCTGGAGCCCAAAGCAATCTGGTCAGAGTAGGAATTGCTGCTGTGCCTCTAGGAAGTGCAAAGGGGAATGAATAAATCTTCAGCACTTGAAAGCACATGCAAGGGTGGTATAAAATCTAAAGAATATCAACCCAGCAGTAATTGTATGAGAACTGTCCAAATGTTTATAAGCTTCCAGTGAAGTCACACAAATCCTACTGGAGAAGCTTCAGATTCCCCTCGACACATAATAAAGATGTGTTAGGCCAAACAAATCAGTGAAGAGGGCACAGACAATGTTAAACAGACTCAATATACGTGTTCTTGGCTGCAGCCAGTCTTGGGCTTGTTTATTGCTTCTCATACACCTGAATGTTTGGGTGTCAGGGCTTCACTGAAATGCACTCCAATGAGCCCTGCTTTATTCCCGTTCGTTCCTTCCTGGAAAATGTCCATGGAAGGAGATGCCAGACTTGAAGAATTTGGGAGAAGACAGAGTTTATTCTCAGAAGATACAAAACCTGCCCCCATCAGGCAAATTCATCTAACTTTACTCCACAGTATTTTAGCACCCATCATCAACAGCAGACCCAAGCAGAACTGAATAATCACTTCTGCTGTCCCACTCGTGTTTGGTGAGGGAACAAAAAGCAACAGACTTCCTTTGGTGGTGTTTCTGATCTTAAAATCATTTTCTCAGAAACATTGCAGCATTTTTGCATTTTATTTGCATACATGCAAATAGTGTTTGATTTTCCAAATTAAATAGCACTTTTCTTTTGCAGATCACAGCACTTAACAAAGAACGGAGTACATCCCAGTTTGCATTGCACAAGTGGGAAGCTGGACAAGTGCCCTGTCTTGAGAAAAGAGATGAATGAGGGCGTCTTTGAGGCCTCGGAAAGTCTTCCCCTGAAAGGTAAAACTTTCCAAGTGCTCTCCACCAGAGCCACTTGACTTATCCATGCTCTGGCTGCAGCCCTGCCTGCTCTCATGGCCCTGTTTAACACTATCTCAGCATTAAGCCCCACTGATGAAAGTGGTCCTGGTCAACAGCGCTGCAGTCCCCCGTCCTGGCTCACCTGCTCTCCTCAGCTGTGGCACTTAACTACTGCTCTGTTTTGAGATCCAGCCCCAGCACTTCTGCCAGCACACCTCGTTCCAGAGGTACACTGCTAACTTTTATCTACCATGCCAAATTAAAGAGTGGCTAAATGCCGTGAGTAAGCTTTCCACAAACACCAAGATGAGACCTACATTATGCATTGAACTTGAACAAAACAACTACTGAAGAGGAGCTTGTGCTATGGTTACTAACGTCTTGGCATTCTTTCTAGTACTAAAAACTGTACTTGTGGTCAAAGATAAAACAAATGCCAAAGCGACTGACAGGTCAGGAGCATACAGGGTATTACAGCCCATGAAAAACTCCTACAGCACACTCATTCTAAGGAAGGCAAAATGCATAAGAGGGTATGCGGTGTCCTGTGCTTGTGAGACTTCCATCAATCCATTTCACCATGTTTTCATATCATCACTTTTCCATACTGCAAAAGTAGTCATCTAACCAGGGAGGGTCTAGAAAAGACAAAAATGCTGATTGGGGATTTTAAGGGAAAAACTTATGTGAAGGAATAAAACAAGATTGCAATGAGACCTCCCAATATACATAATGTCATCCTCTGCCTAGCTCATGCAGCACACGTGATTGTTTCCTGCAAAGAGCTGGTAGAAGCTTCATCACATAGGGAATCTCAAACTTTTCTCAAGCAGACAATGCAAACTGTCACGTAGGGACCCATTCTGTGCTGTCTGAGCAAGACGGATTAGACCTATCAGCAGGTCTTCTCTCTATATAATTTCTGCGATATGTTGATGGAATGCTGCCCATGTGCCAAACCACAGGAAAATCTTTACACATTCCGAATTTAAAGAGTCCTTGCTGCAAAACCCCGAAGTCTCGAGCTGTCCAATTTAGATTCCAGCAGCAACACAGGCTTTGTTCAGTGTTGAAAACTGTTGGCTCCACGATCATTTTCCATTCAAATGCATCATTGCTTGAGTGAAAAATCCCATATGGAAGTACAGTTTGGAGAGAAAATGGGTGTTGGCCTTTGTAGGTTGACTTCCACAGGGGCAGGTGAAACTTGGTTAAAGGCTGAGAGAAGAAAATTGACAGGTACCTCATGCACACATAGAAAATACGTAGCTCAGTTTCCCTTGTGGGACTGTCTTCCTTTATTACTCAAGGACTGCAGTTATTCATGAAACTGCCTGTGAAGAAGCCAGAACCTGAAAATTACAAAGGGCTAAAGCATTCCAAGAAAATCAAAGTCTCATAATGGGCAATTAACTCATCATTAAAGGAGGCTGGAAGAGGGTGGTGATTAGAGCGGTCTGATCTTGTCACACTCCCTGAGCGTATTAAAGTTGATAAGCTGCTTCAACAATTTGCATATAAGCTCAAGAGAAGGTCGAGTGGAGCTGTGTGGCCATCCCGGACCAAACTAAAGCCTTTTTCATTGTTTTTATCTTCTTGTGTGCTTTCCCTTCAGGCTGGGCACGTGTGTCTGTAAGCATGAGCATGGATCGCTTCTCTAAGGCCACTGTTTCCAATCCTGACAGAAAATTGTACCCTACACCTGTACCTTGAACCTTTGCCTCTGTTGGTGTTTTAATCAGTTTTAGTACAAGTATCCTCTAAGAATATGCTCCAGGGACTCATCGAGCACAGGCTTGAAGGTCCTGAGAGATGGATTTTAAATTGAATAGGGGTTGCAATGGTGTGAAAAATCCATTGGTAAAATACAAAGGCTTTTGCTATTTCTCTTGGGATCTTATATCTCATTATAAGGATGTTTTACCTATTAGGTTACTAGTTAGCCTAGTGTCCCCTTTGCACAATCCTCGTTTTCCTCTCAGCTGTAGGCTTCCAATCAAAATACGCAATTCCTTCCCAGACTTCATATCTCCAAGTGCGTGCCTGCGCTGTCTCTCTGGTTACTCTGTGTGCAAGGGCTGCATGGGGTGAATCTCAGTGTAGAAGTCAACCACGTCATTTTATTTCCTGCATTAGGATCTATAAAAAGTCACATTCCTGGAATCAAAACCCTCCCAAGCCCATCCTGTGCCCAGTGCGACGCAGATGCCTTGCTGCAAGGAAGCTCCTCCGCCCTCCTTCTCTAAGATCAGTAACAACAGCGTGTGAGTCCAAGAGCCCATGTTAAAAATAAATGACAAGTCCTAAATGGAGCGATTTCCCTGTCCCGGAGCAGGGGAAATCACTGCTGGGAGAACTTCCCATTTCCACTGCTCATATCCTTTACCCTTGCCAGATCCTGACATGGGCCCTGCCTGCAGCCCAGCAGCAGAGTAGCCTGAAACCTCATAGGGTTTCTGGGGACCATACACCTCTCCCTTCTTCCTATTCCCTTTCCCCTCCTCATCCAGGCAGAGATGTGTGCTCAGGGGGTCTCAAAGAGACAAACTTCTCCTTGCTTTACTCTGACCTGGCTCCCTGTGCCCAGTGCCCTGACAGTCTGTTCCTCCCCAGGGGCACAGGGGAGCTGGGAGAAGCCACCTGCCCATCACGCAGCAGGAGGAATAGGTCACCTCTGTCTCTGTCACCATCTCTGTTCATTTGAATAGCCACGTTCACCTTGGGACCTGTAGCAAAACCCAACAGTTCTTGCTTTTCATGTCAGGGGCCACATTTTTACTGTCTCAAAGAAAACGTGCTGTTTGCATTGGTGCATGCCTGTCACAGCCTGCAGGGAAGCTCACTGGGGACCTGGAGGGAAAGAGGGGACATCGCTGGGTCACAGCCACAGCGCAGCACTGACATCACACTGCAGACGCAGACATCTCTCTTCCTTCTTTTCTCACACTTAGATCATTAAACCTTTGCAAAAAAGATGCTACTTTTGCATCTTGCCTGGTTTTTGCAGTGGGTGCATTACATGGAGCTGGATGGTGGCACCACGCACACATCCAAAGGCATAGATTTGTGCAGGGTTAAGGTAAAACTTAGGTGTTGATAAGCTCTGCTGGGTTTCATCTCTCATTGCCCCAGGCTTGCTAGCATTATCTTCTGTGACAACTCCACAGTGGCTTTGTAGATCTGCACAGTGGAAACCATTTCAGGCCCTTGGATGCGTGTACAACACTTGGTGGCATGAGTTTCTTCTCCTTAGAATCATAGAATAGTTAGGGTTGGAAAGGACCTTAAGATCATCTAGTTCCTTAAAAGGCATTGTTTTGAAATGCCATTGAAAATCATCTTGATTCTTGCAGAAGTTTGAGGACTCCCATCCTGTGCCACTGGCTGTTTGAGGAGGAAAGAACTAAAACAGCGCTCAAACTATTCACTTTCTCTTGAGAAGCCTTTCATATCCCAGTGCCCTTTTGCAGAGCTTTGGGCCTTGGTATGTATCAGAGCTATGAAGAGGACCTGAGATGTGGAGGAGGTCCTCAGGGCCTAGAAACATGGTTTGGCGAACTACAATCCTTCATTTTAATACCCTGTTCCATCCAAACACATTCAACACCTTGGTTGGCCCTGGTCAAGACTCTAGCCTCATGTCTCACACAGAGAAGCCAGTCATACACAAAAAAGTAAACCAGTACATCTCTCACAGAAGGCAGAGCTGTAAAACAGCTCTTCATGTGTTATCTTTTATTCTAAACAATGAAATAGTTTCCACTGTTTGCTGTGAGGAGCAATTGCACTTACCTAACCTGCTCCTGAATTCACTCAACATCAAAGGCTCAGAGAACCTGCTTATCTTCCAAGCTTTTAGTACCCCTTGGTGAAGGTGACTCTGTATCCTAAGCCACTCGTTCTCACCTTGTGAATGGGGAAGGCTGACTAGTGGGGATAGAGGACACAGGCAGCAAGAGGATGGGTGACAACATCCATCACTGGGTATACAAAAGCAGCCAAAGAGGTGTCAGGGGCATAAGATGGTTTTGTGAGGGAGTGTATGAAGGTGGTTTCAAAAGACAAAACATACTGAGCTTTGTGCTCCCTTCTTATTGGCCAGTTTAATCCATTGGGACTCACCAAAGGGGGCAAAAATGAGATCTGATCCTTTCAAGGAATTAAGGAAGCAGAATTCCTCCTGAGCTTTACCCAATACTTCACTGACCTCCTGCTCTAACACATCCCTCATTAAGATTGCTGGTCTCAAGTCAAAGGCCTTGACACCGGCCACAAGCTCTGCACAGACAGAGGTGTCCCTACTCATTGCAGGACTGGGGCTCAACTGTTTTGTAAGATGACGTTTCTGTGAGCTGTTGTGCTGCTGATGCTCCCCCTTCAGTGAAATGGGAGTTGGGAGACATTGTGTAACATCTGCCCTTTGATTTGCATGACATATTCACTGCAGGCAGACTCCCACCCCGGCCCAGGAAGCACATACAGCCCTCCAGGCACAACCGGACCTGCAGCGTGCCAGGAAGAATTCATGTCCTAAGGCTTTTTAAACTGTTTTCCTTTTCTGTGGGTTTCCCCCTCCCATCTCGCACCAGTGCCACGCACTTCCTAGCGTAGGGATTAGCAGGAGGAAGAAAATGATGATGGAGACAGATGAACAGAAACATCTGCCAGCCAAATGGTCTCAAGACTGAAGCTCCAATTTTCAGTCTATGAACGGCACTTTTTGTCTCCTGCCAGAGGGTGAATCTGGATGGGTGCCCGGGAGCCAAACAAGATCTGAGCAGAGAAAGCATCAGCACAGCCAGTAATACAGGAAAAAGTGGAATTTTTGTGGAATCTTCACTCTTTCCTGCTGGTTTCCTGCTTACTACATGTGAGCAACAGAGACAGCTTTTGTATTGGAAACTGCAGCACAGCAGTTATTCTGGAATGACCAGGTTGAGAAAAATAGCCCATGGATACCCCACTGCCACTAACGTGACTTCAACCTTCTTTGTGATGTACGGTTCTACAATTCAGCTAACAACTGTCCTGATTTCCAGGAGTCTGGTCAAAGTGCTCATTTTATTCCTTTTAATGTCTCTTGTTGCTTTGGTATAAGCCTGTCAGCCATCAAGCATCAGGGAGGATGGGCATGCTGGAAGTCAACGCCATTACCAGATCTCACACACATGCACACCAGCAGCTTTGCCTGCATGGTTTTTCCCCCTCATGGTCCTAAGAGTTTCTGCTTATTGATGTATGTTGATTTATGTGGTCTATTAATTCAGGGAAATCTACCTGGAGCTCTCACAAGCTTTTGGGTTTTGGTGCGAGGACTTTCACTTCCATTTTCTGCTACTGAAGAACAAAAATTAAGATGCACGTTCACCAAGATGTTTCTTCCATTGTGCTTTAGACTTGGTATGTCAGGGAGGTGGTGTGATTTCTGGCTGACGCTACAGCCAGCACCAGGCTGGTGTAAACTATGGAAGTGTGTGTTTTTATAAAGAGATTACATTTATCTCCAAGCCACAAGGCTGGTGAGGGAACTTTCCCAGGATCCTGACAGCATTTTGTATAGAAAGGAGGAAAAAACCCAACACAAAACCTCGCAAAAATACATCACGCTGCAGTTTTGGACTGGCTTACACTACACAGGCCTGACAAACCAGAGACTAAAACTCAATCAGACTAAATGAGTCTGCTTCATTTGAAAGAAAACCTTGCTTTCTTTTGAAAGAAAACAGTCCATGCCCCATCCCAAGAAACCGGCCTATGAGCAAGTGCCAGAGGGATGGGAGGCTTGGGAGATAATTCGCTAACCAACACTTTGTTATCATTATGGCTCAAATGTAATTAATTCCAGTGGAATCTGTTGTAATAATATTAGTCCTGGTGACCTCATATGTTATACATGTTGCTGCCATTAGTACTCCAGTGTGTTACCTAAAAGATACGGAACTCTTAGCCATCTGTGCTGTACATCTGGAGCTGTGAGGACATCTGGATCTCCTCATCTGCAATTGCAGCCCAATTCTTCCCCCTTGGCAGCTGAAGCTGTCAAAGGAAAACCACTGGCAGTGGTTTTGGGTTCAGGAATGGCCCAGTGTCTGTCCCAGCCTGTTTAGACTTTGTTTTGCTGCTGCTACGCTCACTGAGAAATCTCTGCTTTGTTTAATTTGTCTTTGCTGAGTCTTTGCATTCACTTTTTTGTCATCTTTCATCACCCTGGTCAAATCTCTCCTGTTTATCCATCTTCTTACTTCTCTCTCCTGACAGATACTGGCGTCTGCTGATCTGGACCGTTCCTTCTGTCCGCAGCATGACTCTCATCTGAACTTGATTATTTAAAGAAGCAGGAAAGATTAAATCAGTTTAAAACTCTCTTTTGTTTGACAAATACATGTGGGATGATCACAGCTACTGTCAGAGGTTGCTGGACTCAGATCTTCTACCCAGGGTTTAGAACAGTAATACATTTTCAATGCAGTGACCAGTACAATTCCCTCTATGCTGATTAACTTTCATACAATTAAACAAAGTTTGACTTAGAGTCAGATTAAGGTACTTTTCCCGAGTTTGAGCTCTGCTCCTGAAAGTTGCACACTTCATGTGTGCATCCAGCAAGGCAGCAGGTCCAGAAGATTCCCATGTGGATGCCCAGTGCTGGAGAAGACCTTCTGACTGTGCAGTGGCAGGACTTGGGGCTGCTTGGTGCTTCACAAGATCTAGACACACACCCTGTAATCTCATACCTTGGTGCCTATGCACACTTTGCAGGTCTGCACTATAAGGCTTAAGCACACTGGCTTCACACAGCTATAAAACTTCTTTGGTGTCTGCACCAGGAGATATATTATTAACAATCAATTATTTGTCCTCTCAAGGACATCTTGTCCTGTTCCCTTGATGTGCCCTGCAAACATGAGTTCATGCATTTCCCTTGGCTTCATTTCATGTTGTTCTTTTTAATTTTTGCTTGTATCTGAAACCAATGGCGTGAAACTGTGCAAAAGGACATTTAAGATTGAAACCCAGTTAGAAAAATGATCTACCAGCTGCATCTGTAAAACAGTGGCAGCATTTCACAAGGTGAGGGGATGGAATCCTTCCCGCTTAAATCATGCTAATCTAGGCTTGGTATGCATCTGGAATGTGCTGCAGAAACCCAACTTATGCTGGGCCAAAGTGCCTTTCCACTCTGCTAATGTTCCCACCCCAGATGTGAGGCTTGGAAGAGATGCCATGGAGGGCAGACAACCCTTTGTAGTCTCCCTTTCTGAAAATAAACCAGCTTGATTTTCTTCCGACCTCACTTTCCACCAACAGTTCCTGGAAGAACGATCTGGTAGAAATATCTAAGAAAACATGAGCTAATGGCAAAGCTTGCTGAGAACAAACAAGAATTAGAGAACAGCAGCAGAGAAGGCAGTCCCTTGGTAATGGCTATCTCACTGGGAATAGACTCACCCCCTATGAGCCAGGTCTATTCACCAGGAAGGTCGTGTTCTGACTACTGCATCTGAGCTGGGAGCTGCCTGCGAGGTGACTGCACATGGAGGGTGTGTTCTCAGACTGGAACAAACAAATAGTGTTAAATAGAGAGTGAAATAGAGAAAATAAGGAGGGGTGGTGGTCAGAACAGAGAGCTTGGGTGATCTGTATTGAATAAAGTACTGTCTATGAGTAATTCCTGCTGTGCTCAACAGAAGAAAATGAGCTGTTTAAAAGATTCTATGTCCTGCAAAACACATTAAAATCTTTGTTCTTAAATGCTTTTTTCTTTTAACTACTTTTCCACTAAGTGTGGACCACCCTGCATTTTAGGAATAATCAGCAATGATTCCTTCCAGGTCCCAATACTGCTTCCATGGTATTTGTGATCCCTACTAACAGTGGCAGCAAAGTACCTTGCTGGGCATTTGAAGAAGAAGAACCAAGGCAGCCCTTCAAAACCATTTCATGATCCTGTGCAGCCCTGATCCCAGCTGTGTTATATCCACAATATCTGAGCATAGCACCACCAATGCTACCTGTGATGCTCAAATCTGTCAGAAAAGCCTCCTCTTGTTCTACAAGTGGCAATTCCCTGTTTGCTGCAGACCTAGCATGTCCACCACATCCCATTCCTGCCTGAACTGCTCACACAGTGTGCAGTACTTCATCACTCATGCTCTTGCTCTTTTGTATCACAACAACCTTCACACTGGAGCTGATTTTGTGATGCTTTAGACAATGGCAATGTGCCATTTACAGGTACCAGTTACAGACACGGGGGAATCCTTTTACCTTAGTAAAAGTATCTTCCAGGACCAAGTGGGTAATGCCTCTTCTTATGCTCCAAGGGCAGATTCAATCACTCCTGCATTAGCAGCTACACTCAGATCAACATTGTACCCTTAAATTGCTCAAAACCAGTCTCAGATCTGCACTTCATTAATATTGCCACAAACAGACAGGCAGGAATTTGTCCCAGCTCTGGACATGGCCGTCACTTGCTACATGTATCTGACAGTGACTTCCTTCTCCTCTGCTAGAGCTTCCCCTGCGTTTTCCTCCCAGACCTCATCTATTAAAACCAACATCATAAAGTTTGACCAAGTGTGACAGAAGAGAGCTGAGATATCACCAGGAAACAGGACTCCTTTAAAGCTCTTCTATTGCACTGGCATCCAATTGCACTTTCCCATCTCTAGGAGGTCTCTCTTAAGCTACAACCACGACCAGGACCAGCAGGCTTCAGCTCAAAGAGAAAGTAACAACTATCAGAAAAGGAGATTTTAGCTGCTCACAGAAATGCAAGTGCAAAGGCAGCTCCCTGCTGCCCAGCTCCTATTGCCCTTCAAAGGAAGAGCTGTACAGTTACAGGCAGGCACATGCTTCCCTTGCTTCCCCACTCAGAAAGAGTGGTCCTTGCAGTTCAGCTTAGCTCAGCCCAACAAACATGCAACTGGCCCACAGCATGCCCTGGGTGTCAGAGGAAGTGACCAGCAGGTCAAAGACCAGCTGGGTTTCAAGACCTTTTTAAAAAGGTCCAAGTGAGGGAGCAACTTTCAGCACGAGGAAACCAGCCCAGGCAGGAGCTAAAGGGCTGTGACACAAACCATCGCCAGCCTGCCAGCGAGACCAAGCCTATCAATTCCTATTTGAAAGGGTGATTTTCTAGAGAAGACCTGACATTCCACATCCTCCCTTTTACTCCTCTGTGTGTTAATGAAACACGGTGGTGTTTGAAACGAGGCTCTTTCTCCTGGGTGTTTCTCATTAAGCAGCAATCTCTCCTCTGTCAGGTGAAAGCCATTCCCCCTTGTCCTGTCCCTACATTCCCTTGTGAAAAGCCTCTCTCCAGGTTTCTCAGGTTCTCTCAGCCAGTCTCCAGAGTCCTCACAGCATCTCCATAGCCTCCTCCAGACTCGCTCCAACAGCTCCATGTCCCTCTTGTGCTGTTGACCCAGAGCTGGACACAGGACTGCAGAGGGGGTCTCCCCAGAGCACAGCATTGGGGTAGAATCCCCTCCCTCGACCTGCTGCTCATGCTTTGGGGGTGCAGCCCAGCACACAGGAGGGTTCTGGGCTGCAAGCGGATCTGTTTGAAAACGAAGGCTGGTTGTAGCTGTTGACGCCAACTGCAGTGGTGCCTGTAACAGAAAGACTTAAATTGGGAAAGGGCACTGCCTCTCTAAAAGCTGAATTTTGCACAGTGCTGAACCCCTCTGCTCCCTGTGGACTTGGGGCAGACTAATTCTGTGCACAAGGCTACCTGGAAACTGTGTGATCTGAAAATCCTGGGCAGGAAACAGCAACAACACTTGGAGAGGGAAAGAAAGAAGAGTGGAAGAACTGCCTTCTATCATCTTCCATACCCTGCTGAGTTGAACACAGTGTCACCCTGCAACATCAAACTCCATAAACTTTATTATTAGAGAAAATACAGGTTTGTATCAAAGCAGTCGTAAAAAACACAAACAAAAATACTTAGCACAGGGAATTCAACACACAGACGTACACACGTCCATGGAGACTGCCATCCCCAAACGCTACTGCATCTCTTCCTCCCTCTGGGCCCTGTACTCCTTCATGCTCCTCTGCAAACAAGAGCAAAGGACAAATGTTAACAGCATATACCTGAGCAACTCGTACATCCCATGCCACCACCCTGCTCTGTGCTGTGACTCCTCTGTCCAGTGCAGAGGACCCTAAGCAGCTCTGACAGAGCTCCAGGTACCTTCAGGAGTGATGGAGCTTTACATTCACTCCAAGGAAAAGGAACCCAGGCCATGCAGCAGGTCAGGCAGAGATGGTCTGAGATAACTATAGGCTCTTTATGCCTACAATACAGCTCTCAGCCCCTTTCTCTCACCTCTGAGACCAAGAGCCAGAAAAGCCCCCTGAACTCTTCAGGAATAGTCTCACCTCAAAGGTGTTGAGCACATGTTGGCAAACACCCATCAGGTCATTCAGCCCCTTCCGGAATGGCTCAACAGCAGGAAGGGCCCCTTTGGGAAAGAAGATGGGTCAGTGGTTTCCAAAGCTGTTGGCAGCCCTCTCCCTCACTGCTCTGGCCAGTGTGGTTGCTCCCTGTGATGGCAACAGGCTCTTACACCAGGCACATGCCACACACTTCCCTCCTACCAGCCCACCACCAGCATCCTGAGAGCTGAGCTCAGGCCCAGGCTATGGTGCAGGAAGAGCAGAGCCAAACCCTGCAGGTAGCCCCACAGGGAAGGGGTTCCCTTGGCAAGAACAGCCTCAGCAGTACTCATTTTTAGGAAACTAAACAGTCAGCAAGCACAAACTAGACATTCAAGGGAACAGTCCCATAAGGAATGAAATAACACTATCCTTCTGGGACAGCACACAAAGCTGTGGAGCCTAGATGGAGGGCAGTGGACTGAGCTGAAGGGGTTGGTGTGCTGGGAGGAGTGAGTGATGGC
>JANHGB010068437.1:0-10909 GCA_026283785.1 Coracopsis vasa
CCGGGCGTCCCGGACCCGCAGCCTTCGGGAAGCGGGTGAGGCGCCCGCTGGTCCCCACTGCCTCCCCTCACCGGGGCCTCGGGAAGCCTCGCCTCCCGCCGTGCCCCGGGCGGGGGCTCAGGCTGGCGCTTAGGGCCCTGCCGCGCTCGGAGGGCGCGGGATGTCGGATCCGTCCTCGGCACACAGCGAGCGCAGGCACCCGCCGGAGTGAGTTAATGGGTCGGGACGGGGGAAATCCGAGTTTTCCATTGGAAGAAAATGCGAATCAAGAGCTCTCACTCCACAGGTGAAAAATAAAGCGCCTGCAGAAGTTCAGATCACAGCAGAGCAGCTTCTAAGAGAAGCAAAAGAGAGAGAACTCGAGCTTCTCCCACCACCTCCCCAACAGAAGATCACAGATGTTGAGGAGCTAAATGACTATAAACTCCGGAAAAGGAAGGTAAAGGAAAAATCCCTAATCTTGATGCTCACATAAAGCCCTTAAACTTCTGCTGTGTTCTAACTTAAACAAGAGGCAGTCTGTTTTACTGTGTTTGTAAGTGCTATTTCTGGTCTGTATAATTACAGTATTAGTACACAGCTGTCTGCACTAATCGTGATTATGTTTGATAATTGTCTTGAAACTTGACCATTTGGCATAAGAGATTTTAGGGATTATTTTTTCTGCTTTATGTGAAAGGATTGCTTTGCTTACCTGTGGCTTTGTTCTGCTTTTTCCGTTGATAAATGCTGTTCTGGATCAGCAAAGCAAGCATATCCCTTACGGGGAACTGTAAAGAAATTGCTGAGTGTTGGAAACATTTTGACGCAGACAGCATGAACCAGGGCTGTCGTTCCCTGAAGCACACACGTGTGTTCAGAGCTGGGGACTGTGCTGGCCCGGCCCAGCCCAGCACCCCTGTGCTCAGCCCTGTGTGGGTGATTGTTCCCTCCTTACCACAGTGGGTAGGGCTCCTCGTGAACACGTCAGACCTTGCTGTGCTGGACACAGGTATACCTCCCTCAGGCACACAGAGAGCAGCCAGAGCCAGTGATCAGTACCACAGCACTGCAGAAACAGTGTCTGATGGTACCTTTTTACATGTCCTGAATGGCAGTAACAGCCAACATCTTAACAGTGTTACACCCTGTCTAATGACACCAGTCGCATTGATCCTGACAGCAGCCAAGCAAAGGACTGAAGGTGCCCTCGCTGTTCCACTGACAGTGAAATTTGTCTGGCACATATTAAATCTGGGGAATAAGAATAAGGCATCCTGCTCTAAAGAAAAATTCGGACTAGTGATACATACAGGTCAGAGTGAACAAACTTGTGCTGAAGCATCCAAGTATATTCTGGATTGTCTGCAATAACTGGGTTACATCTGTCCACATAATGTTGCTATTGAATCATTAAGCAGGAGATTAAAAAAAAAAAAGTCAAAAAAATATTTTGTTGTTATTCCATTAGTATTTACACTTCGAGCTTCTGTTATGCAATTTTTAGGAAGTATATTGAGTATGATCTGTTACTGCATCTGTATAGGTGTAAGACGCCTGGAATTAATTCCAGTAATTGCAGTAATATTCCATGAGCCATTTATAACAAGATTGGTTTGCACAGAGGGATTTCTTACTTAAATAATTTTCTCCTCAGACTTTTGAAGATAACATAAGAAAAAACAGGACTGTTATCAGTAACTGGATAAAATACGCACAATGGGAGGAAAGCCTGAAAGAAATACAGAGGTAATTATGATACAGCTGCAGACATCTCTTACAAACCTTTTAAAACACGTAGCGACAAATAGCATCAAAGTCTTGGAGGCACATTACAGACACAGCTTACTTCTCTTTGCTTTCCAGAGCCCGTTCCATTTACGAGCGTGCTTTAGATGTAGACTACAGAAATGTCACGCTCTGGCTGAAGTATGCAGAGATGGAGATGAAGAACCGCCAGGTTAATCATGCCCGAAACATCTGGGACCGAGCCATCACCACCCTCCCCAGGGTGAACCAGTTCTGGTACGTTTGCAGAAAGCAGAGCGTTGTTTCCAGCCCCAGAGACTAAGGATCATGTTTCTGGTTTGGTATCATGCAACAGTGCATTGGCTTCTGTTTCTCCAAGTCTTCAGGCTAGTCTGAAGAAAAGAGGAAAGCTTTAAATGAAATCTTCAGATCATTACTGACAAATGGCAAGCAACACAGACCTTCACACTTAATATACTGGGTTTCCCTATTCCAGAGTACTCCCTGTGTTCAGTCTGAGAAACAGGAGCCGCGTTCTGTGACGGTCCTAGGGAGCCCTCTAGTGCTTTCCCCCGCTACTTAACAACGATTCGCAGATGCCGTTCTTTTTGCGCAGTTAAGACAGAACTGCTAACCTTTTGCTATTTAAATCCCCGTGTTTGATAGCTTTGCCATTATTTTTAAAGGGCTCAGATGAACTTTGAAGAAATTATATATATATAACAGTGGCCAAACAAGATGTTTCATTTGACCCTAGACTAGGTAAAAATGACACGCTCAGTCCTTTTTCCCAGCCTCTTCTGGGAATGCCATGAAGCATACTATCAAACTAAAGGCTGAGCACAACTGTACATACAGCTTTGTTACAGAGAAGCATAAAGCTTGTATATAAATCATTTTCCCCCTTTCAGTCTTGCTATCTGAAAACAATTCTTCCCATGCAGAGAGAAGCCTGAAACTTGCATTTTTGTCTCAGTATATTTGAGTAATTAGGCTAATAAATCATAGGTGACAAATAGTTCAGAATGCAGTTCAGAAGTGAATCTCACCTGCTTCATTACTAGCCCATAAACTGTGGATTTCTTTTTAATAACATTGCCATTGTGCTTGTTATTCTAGCACTGAGAATGCAGGTTAATGACAAAAAGAACATATGAACATCTGTGCTGGGTGAGGCCAAAGGTCTTGTCTAGTCCAGCATCTTGTATCTGACTGCGGTCAACCATTTAGGCTTGTGGAAAGAAGAAAACTACAAGTTTAGAGTGTGCTCTGCCAGCTTCTGCTGCTGTTTGCCTCGCAGATTTTATCACTCAAGTTTCTGTCTGCATCTGTGTGTTCAATAGTCCTCAATGGTTTCTTCTCTGATAAATTTATCCAAACAGTTTTCTAAAATCACTTTGGTCCTCTGATTACATCATGGCAGTAAGTTTCACATCCTAATCACATATTGTATAAAGGAGTTTCTATTATGTTTTTTTTAGCCTGTTGCTTAGTCGTTTTCTGAACGCCACTTCCCTGCCACTCACAACTTTATAGACCTCTCCTGAGCTGAAGCTAGTCCCTATTTTTATTCCCTGTTACTATCTCATAGTTCAAATACACACATCTTGGAAACAACGCATTTCCAAGATCTTTGCGGTACGTTCTTATTTTAGAAAGACTGCTTCCTAAGAGAAAGAAATACAAAGACATTGAAAAATACAAAGAGCAGAAGCAGCCATTTTAGCAGTAACTAGATAATTACATGTATCACCAAAAGAAAAGTATTTCCAGAAGACCACAATGAAAGAAAACTGGGCGTAACTCTTAGAAACATACTTGAGAGCACTCCTCCTTCACCCTGCACATGTGTGGAATCCACATTTCAGCTGCAGTGGCTGACTTAAATGTGAATGGCTATGACAGTTGTAAAAGTAGCAAAGGATCAGTTCAAACTGGCCCCACTTCTTTCTTCATTCCTCTGAGACACATTAGGCCATCTGCAACTACAGATGTAAATTTCTGGGAATGTGTGAAAGGAAGAAAGAAGTCCAGATTTCTTTCTCCATCTTCTTTTTGGAGTTGAGTGGTTTTTGTTTGGTTGGTTTCTTAGATTAAAAAAAAACCAACCATATTTTAGGAGAAATGGAAATATTAGTAATAATTAGTTGCTCCTCAAAAAAGAGAAATGTTTTATCTATCATTTATATAAAGCAAGGAAGCAGTACTAGGTATAGTCACGAAATAATATATGTTGTTTATTTACAAATGACAAATGTAGCTACTATCAAAATTCACCTACTATTATAATACCAGCACAGGTAACTAAGTTTTGCCTGTGGCCACAATTTAAGAAAAATGGAAAGTAAGACTCAGTTTTAATGATTTACTGTCTTTAAGTCATATGGGTTCAACTTAAGCAATTACGCAGAGAACATTACAATGCATAAGAAATGTAAGAAACGAATATTTGTAGGGGAAAGATTCAGGAAACAAATGAAAAAAATCACTGGCATATTCATTACAATGTAGTTTACAAGGCAAAATTTTAAAACCCAAAATGAAGTTTGACCTATAGGGCATAAGTTTCTAAGAAACTTAATTTGAAATAGTTACCAGTTAACATTTGAAGCCTGAAGTCTAGCATTGATTATTTTAAATCAAATATGGTCTTAACTGGAAAAAAACTGAATCATAACTCTTGCCCCAAATCTAATCTCAGTGTTAACACAAATTTGGCAACCTCTACCAACTCCACACCTACCCAGATAGCTGGTATACGCCAGTACTCCTAGCTACCTCTCTCCTAGCTAACTGCTTTCCATCTAGCTGGTATACCAACTTCCCTGACACAATGGACTACCATAAACTAATTTTTACCTGGATTCCAATCAAATATATGAATTGTTACAACCCAAAATCTATTTTAAGCAGAATGACCCAATATTCCAGTCTAATAAGATTTCAGGGCATAGCAGTAAATCTAGATAAACAGGCTCTAATAAGTTAAACTAATTATTATTCCAGCCCTAGCATTAGCTGGAGACACCAGATTTAATGAGAATAGAAGCTTCCTCTCTTTTTTGTATCAGGACAAAAGAAAGAAGAGTGGTCAAAAATACTTTATCAATTTTGTTTTCAATGTAAATCTATAAACTTCCCGAAAAGCAGTATTCAAAGGAAGTATTGGATAAATAAGTTATTTTATTAAAATAGAATATCAAGTATTTAAATATAGTCAGGAAATAGACAACACAATTGAAATTTTAACAAAAATACAGAAAACAAAAAATGGCTGTATTGCACACTGATATATTTAAGCTGACATCATGTCAACACTAAGTATGAAAAATCAAGTACTGAAAATATAGTATCACCAGTTGAAACCTAGGAAACAAAATGGCAAGTCACACCAAGGTAGTCTGAATCTTACTAGATACCTTTTCTGACTGATGTTGTAATACTTACACAGAACAGCTCAAATTTTTACATAAAAAGGCTTGAACAATGAGCACAGCTCTAAAGAATGCATGTGGTGATACTAACATGCCTGGAAAAACAATTATGGCCAACACTAGACTTGGCCAGTGGTATCCTATAGTTAAAACACAATATACTTTAAAGAGTTTCTGTGGAAGGAGTGAGTTGCAGCAATAATTTAATTTTACATATTATTTATTTAACAATAAACTATTGTTTATTGAGGAGATGAACATTCTTCCCCTGTGAGGAAATGTTTTCACACTGTTTCTTCATGAAGGAGGTGAACAATCAGGAAGAAAAAGACTGATTTTTTAGTTCCTCATTCTCATTTTCCAAGCTCACACCTCCTTTGAGACAATCAAGCACTTCATGACATCAATTACTATCTGAACATGCTTCAGATAATAACTATAGGCATATTCATTTTTAGTGGACATTGTAATAATGAACTTTCATTAGTGAACTGCCCCTTTAGGAGAGTAGGATTTAGACAATACATGTCCTAGGAATCAGAAAAACAGTTTCAAAGGGATTATAGAAACATGCAAATAACTAGTGGAAGAGAAGAACTGCAGACTGAAAATAAAGACATTCACAAGAAAACTAGTTTAGAGTTGCTTATGTGTAATTCACCTGTTCATAGCTATTAATGGGAAAGTAAGTAAACAGCAAAACATTGTCACCAAGAAGCCAGACAGAATTCATAGATGAAGTAGGACTAAATCACTGCCCTCTGTAGTCAGTAGTCAACGAAGGCCTCTCCTTGCTGCTTAGCTATTCAGTGTGGTTACATGCTTTTTCACCTTTCATGGCAGACCTGCTGTGCTAAAGCTAAATTAGCAGATTTATGTTGGAAATATAGACGCCAAATTTGTGACACAAAACAAAACAAAGAAAACAGAAGACAGTGGGGCCATTTATTTGAGAAAGCTGGATGTGGTTACTTCATTTGCTGAAAAGCAAAAGGAAACTGGTAAAATCAAGCACGGGTGCAGGGAAAAGGCCAGAGACATGGAAGTGTCACCCTGTGAGGGAAACAGGAGATAAAGAACGGAGGAAACTAGTATTAGAAGCTGGTATTGGAGGGGACATGAGGAAGCAAGACAGTTTCCTCATCAGTGGGACCTGGAAAGCACTTGGAAGGAATCAGAAGGAAACTCATCTAGTCTTTAACTCATTTAAATGTCCTAGCAATCACAAAGTATAAATCTATCTAAAATTAGGCTTCACTTCTTTGAATACACACTTGTTCTTGACCTGCTATTGTTACTCAGATTACATAATTTATTTTTACTTTCATTTCTGAGCATAGCTGCAGCTCAAGAGATATTTCAATGGTGTCTAAAACACCACCTTAACAAAGACATTTTCTCAAAGCAGAACTCCTCTCCCAGCAGCTTATCAAAATGGCAAATTCAACTTCTTCCCCTCTGTGCAAGGGGAGAACAATTCAAAAGGAGTCCGGAAAGCAAATATTTGATTTAGAGGTGGGCATTCAAGAAAACTTGGGTGAAGACAGCTTCCCTCCCCCTCAAGGAAGCAGAGTAAATTCAGCAACTGCAGTTTCTAATTCACATGCACATTGACTGTGAGACCATGAGAGCCTTTCAGATATTAGTAGATTGTGCCACGATTGTGGTTAGTGACTTCTATCACTTAAAAAAAGAAAGACAGAAAGAAAAATGATGATGGCATAATGTTGCAACCCAAGATTTCTCATTTAACAGTATAAATGTTGACAAAAAAAGTCAGTTAAACTACAAGGTTTTCTGAACCTCTCTCTTCCTGCCTTCTCCCCACCCCCAAACCCAAAAGAGGCTCCTAGGGAGCCATACACACTTAGAAACGTACTTACCAAGGCAAGTATAAAGACCCTGACTTATCCATGCTAGTATAGCAAGAGTGATAAGATCTCCAAAACTTGCTGCTATAGGAGTGGCAACATTGTCAGGATTAATACCAGTCTTCTTTGATCCAACAATAACTCCAACCATTATTATTCCTAGAGTCAACAAAGAAGACAGTGCAGTAACCATATCTATTGTTTTAACTACAGAAAATTCCAGGATGATGCCAATTTCAAACTTAATAAATAAGAAGTCAGTGCTTTTGCCCCAGGATGATTGTTCTTACCTAACTAATGTCTGTATTTTTTAGTTTTAGCAGTTTTAAAAAATGAGATTTAAAAAATACAGTAAGCACACACAAAAAAATCAAGAACCATCTGCACAATGAACTGTTTTGCTTATGATTAGAATTAACACTATAGAAACTGTGTATCAGCCATTTCCTGAAGTATAAAATATGCAGTATGTTATTTCTACACTCTATTAGCTTTTGCTGACTGAAATTTAAATTACACTAAGCTGAAAACAACATAAGATTAAATACTCTGACATCTGATATGGTGCAAGATTTTCAGTCATGGACTCAGCACCAAATGTCAAGAAGCCACATCATGAATTAAAACCAAGAGAACATGTAAAAACCTTACTTGCTATGCAGTTAAAAGCAATTAAATTAGGGATGTTGGTTTCTATTTTTTTTCCTATAAACAGCAACACTATCTTTTTAAGAGGAATTTCCCTGCAGAATGCAAGTGCCTACTAAAATTAAAATGACATTCTTATCAAAAGCCTTCTTTGGCATTAACAGAGTAATTGCCTTCTCATCATATAATATACATAAGAGCTTCACCTACGTATACTATCTTCATGTTATTTTAAATAATTTTTGATATTATAATTTTCATGTATTTTTGCACTATTATGTATTGTGGGGCACATTAGGAGTTCACTTTCAGTGAAACTGCATGAAGAGTTATGATCCATGAAATTCTCAAAATAAAGAACTGAAATAATCCTGGAGCATCACAGTATTTCAAAAGCACTGGTTTCACATGTAGGAGGATGAAGCTTAGAAGTCATTTCCTGTGCTGGCCCATCACCAGATAACAGCAAAAGTTTCCCTTCATGTCCAAATTATACACAAGAAATGGAAAAATGCACTCATGTTCCCCAGTTCTTTTGCTGTTCTTAATTCTGTGCATATTCAAACTCAATGGCATTGTAGTCATTTAAAAAAGTGTGTTCTTAATTCCATGCAAAACTTTAACAATTCTGTAATTTTCACATAAGTAATCGAATTAGTAAAACAAGGAAGTTAAACGTTTTACTTGATTTACTACTACTAAGACTAGTCACTATGTATTTTCATTAGGAATATGTCACAGGTAGAGGTACTTTCCACCCCTTCTCATCTTTTATGGTTAAATGTTTCCTGACAACTGGAAAGAAAAGATTAAATTCATCATGCCATATGGCTCCAGACAGACATTGGCACTGTTTGTAAAGGGGGAATTGAACCTGGCCCAAACCCTTCACCATAACAAGCCGATTTGTTCACTTCAGATACAAAGCAGAGCACAAACTAACATAAAAGCACTGTGGGCAACCAGGAACTTTGGATTCAGCTGACCTAAAATGCAGGTTTACTTGAGTTTTATTACAACTAAGTTCTACCTCTTCAGTACTGAGAATATATTTTGTACATTAATGAATATAGAAAGCAGGGAAAAGTTCCTCCTCACATTAGATAAAAGCTAAACCCCATACTTTTTTGGTTTAGATATGCTCAGGAGGTCATGCAAATCAAAACTTTTTTAAAGGAAAGAATACAATATGCAGACCTACACGAAAATTGCAAAAGGGCATCCTATTTCTCAGCTGTTTCAGATATATTATACCTTACTGGATTTGAACTTCTAAGGAATAGCAAAGTAATCTACATTCAGCATCAAAAGAAAACTAAACTTTAAAAAAGTAACATATATACTCCTTTTACCTTGTAAAAGAGAAGCTATGAAGGCAGTTGCTACACTGCTAGAACACAGAAGGACAGAATGATCAAAGCGGTATTTGCCCTCTGGAATCCAGCCCAATATAACCGCTGCCACTGCTGCCAGAAAACCAACTACTGTTGCCTGAACCTGAAAAAGAAAAAAGTGAACATTTCTTAAAATAATTGATAGACTTAAGAAGAGTACAGACTTATTTTCTGTTATTTTTTCCTCCTCTTTGTCTTTCTTTCCAAGGTGCAAAGGGAATATGCTCATCCATTTTGTAGAGATGATTATAACCTTGGATGATCAAGAAGAAAAATATTAAGCTAGCAGAAAAGGCTTCGCCAGCATCTCAGAGACTCAAAAATAACAAAAGTAAAATCAGGGAAAAGAGCTGAGGATTTACCAGAAGCCAGTGCCTAAAGAGGCTCCTAAGCCACTAAAACCAGTGAAGTCAGAGTATAAACATTTCACCTATTTTTTAAGCATGCTGTATTATAACATACGAACATAAAATAGCTCTTAATCTTAAGAAATAGTTGTTTTGGAGAACAAGCACTCGTTTCCTCAAATGACCCAGCTATTTAAAATATTGTTTATTATGCAAAAATTCTGTCACATACTTCCTTTAAACATTGAATCCAATGCAAATACAGTACTGAAAACATTTGAGAGGTCAAATTTAAAAGGTTTTGCCAAATCTGCAATTTTTATCTAATCATATTCATATTCTCTCTCGGAAAAATTAGAAAGGAAATACCCTTGGTTCAGTCATAGAGAATACTTTAGCTCTTCTTCTGATAAACATAAGCTCGTATTTTTTTACAGAACTACACTGTTCAATAAAATGGCCATGCAAACATTGTACAGTAAGTATGAGTCAGTACAGTGGAGCTAGTTTCCCATTGACACTGTCCATCTCCATACTTACGGACATTTGCGATGTAAGTGAACAAAGTTATTGAAAAAGTCTAAGAGTTAATCAAATAAATCCACTGTATTTACCTGTTTTAAGGCCAAATTGCCAATTATTAGGTTCCATTTCTCAATGGGAGAATCCATTTTTCCAATATTTACCTGTCAAAATTACAAAGAAATTTCAGACACTTGGGTTTAAAATTGTATTACTTGAAAACGCACTAGCAAGGCAGAAACCCACAAACAATTCAACTGAGACAAAAAGAAGAGAGACATTCTGAAAACAAGTTAAAGCCAAGCTGTACTTTTTTTAAGTCGCATATTGCTGTTGATTTTAAATTGTACTTACAGTAACTATCCAAAAGTAGCTAAACTTGATGCAGTCTTACACAGTAACTTGTTTAACATTTGCTTTACTGTGCAAGATATTCTAGCCACCTCACATTCCAGGAATGTTCAAGCACCATCAGTGATTAGATCAGTAGCTGGAAAGGAAATTTACCAGCTTGCAGTCACTTTAGACTGAACTTGTTTCTTTGGTCCTTAAATTCTATAAGCCAATAGTAAAATGTGTAGACACATGTGCGGGTGGACACACGCTGTCATGTGAATGTGCCAATTGATTGTAATGAAACTATCTGCATAAACTGCAAGTGCTCACAGAAGATCAGAAACCACATCTAATACTTTTTTGTACCATACAAAACAGCTAGAGACTTATGACGCTGTAAGTCCAAACCTAAGGCAGTAACTGGAAAAATAGCAAATAATTATTCTAAGAAAGGACAAAGTATATACATAGTTTTTTATAACATATTTCCTACTTTTACTTTTTTTTTGAGTTAGAGGAAAAGATCTGAAGAACAGTACATACCACTGCAGTGTGACTATGTTTAAAAATAACTTCATTTTGAGATAACCGAACGATTTCTTACATGTTGAGCGTAAATTTCTGTGTTT
>JANHGB010068439.1:0-23923 GCA_026283785.1 Coracopsis vasa
CATAAAAGAGTTGGTAAGATGAAAGCAAAGAGAGAAAAGGAGAAGAGCAAAGGGAAGATGGGGCCCACGTTTCAGTACCAGGAGTTTTGTTTGTTTGCTTTTCTGATTTTGTTTCTGCATCATTTTGGCTGCCCAAAGGGACACCCACGTAAGAGAAGCCTTTACCCCAGCCCCATGAGTGAGGGGGGCCACATATTTGTTTCTCAGAAGCCAGTGAGGGGGTTGGTTTTGCCACTGAGTTGCTTTGCAAATGGCTGTGTAGGTCCACATCTCCTGTATCATCACCCACAGTCCTGCAAAAAAAACCAGGGTTCAGGGTTTCTCAGCTTCCACCCTCCTTTCTCCAGTTCCATTGCTGGAGGCTGGGGGAGCTCAGTGCCTGGCTTCTCATGGCACTAGGCTGCTGCTGTGACAACACAGCACTCACTGGCAGTTTTTCGTGTAATGCTCTTTACTTCACGCCAAAAGGAGACAATCTGAAATTGCTTGGGTGTCTGGGAGCAAAGAGGTACCCAGCTGAGGGCTCTTGTACCCTGGGAGCTGTCAGCTGAAGCTGGTGATGAATTGGAGGGGCTCTGTTGGCCTTGGGGATATCTCCTCAGGTCTTACCCATGGGTGGGGATTCAGCTTGGAAGGGTTGAGTGGGAGATGGTAAGTCAAGACTATGTTGCCAGTCCACAAAATCAGTATTTCTTTCCCCTGCTAGCCCATTTTTCTCCATCATGGGATGGGAATTGTGGACGTTCTCCCTAGAGTAGCTGCCCATGTCCCAGGAGCACCAAAGGCTTCTTGAGCCATCAGTGCAACGATGTGCCCCCGGGTTTTCAGGGCTTGGTGCTGGGAACTGGAGGATGGAGGAGGTAGGGATGGAGGAGAGGGCAATGAAGTGGCCTCCATCCAGCCTTAAAATCCCTCCCTTGTCACCTCAACTCCCTCTTGCTGCCCTGTCCTCACAGAACAGCCTGGGGACAGCAGGAACAGCCAGACAGTGCTGTGCCAGCAGCAAACTGATTTGGATTGTTACCTGCTTGCCCTTACTTGTCAGGGCTCCTGCCTCACTCAAACTTTTAATTAATTATCATTATTTACTTCTTATCTGATGAGCTAAGAGCACAGAGCAGGGCTGTGTCTGGGACCTGCTCCTGTGAAGCATGTGGTGCTGGGATCCAGCTGGGGCAGCAAGAGGAGGGAGGTGGGTCAAAAGATTCATGGTCCTCCTCAGAGAGACATCTATAGCTCCTCCAGTCCTATCTGGAAAAACAGTGACTGGGACTTCTTCATGCTTTACATGAGTCCTAGGACTTCATGTGCCTCAGCTCCATCCATGATCCCTGAGAGCAACAAAATTGGCTCCTGCCTTTCTCAGCATGTCTGTTGGGAGTCTCTCGTGCCCTCTGCTTTCTCTTCCCTGATAGCCAGCACACTCTTGATCTGAGTCTGCCCTAAAAAGCCGCAGCCATCAAGGTCTCCATTTTCATCTCCTTCCTTAGCAGTGTTGCCTCTCTGCTGTCCTTGACGCTATCGAATGACCTTCCGATCCTGGGGTTTCTTTTGCTTTTCTTGCCATCCCAGGCGTGCAATGAATTCACCACCCACGTGATGAACCTGCTGCGTGAGCAGAGCCGGACCCGACCTATCTCACCAAAGGAGATAGAGCGGATGGTGAGCATCATCCACCGCAAGTTCAGCTCCATCCAGATGCAGTTGAAGCAAAGCACGTGTGAAGCTGTCATGATCTTGCGCTCCCGATTTCTGGATGCACGGTGAGTTCACCCCACCAAACCTTTCTCCCCACCCACTCTGAAGTATTGTTGTGGCCTAGGAGAGGTGTTTTGAGGTTCTGGAGTGAATTCAGGTTGATATGAAGGACAATGTCTCTTGGTCTTGAGGCACAGAGGCCATTTACTTTCTTTATCCTTTAGTTGTCTATGGCTCAGCAGGGGAGAGGATAGCAATTCCAGACATCCAGCCTCTGTCTCGGGGAGGCTCCCAGCTGTACTTTGAGAATTGCACATCCAGGTTTTGCTGTGGCAGAATGGAATTCTGTGGCATATTGCAACAAACCTCTGTGATAAAAATGTGCATTTCAGTTAGGGATGAAAGCTAATCCTCCAGCCCATCCTATCCCCTCTAGGTTCCTATTGTTTTCCTTCTGTTTCCATTTTCCCAGATTTTTTATTTGTTGTAGAATTATTTCACTGCTCAAGGTGGTTGTATGCAGGCTGTGGCTTGGCCTGCAGTTTGGGATGGGTAGGAGAGGCAGTTACACTGGGGGATGAACAGTCAAGTAATGCCCAAGTGCAAATGGAACAGTCCTCACCAAGGGTATATCCCCAGCACTGCTTTCTCAGCATGGAGTTTTGCAGAGTAGCAGTGATGTCTTTAGCCAGGGCAGTCAGGTGTTGAGAGTCACCTTCCCAGGTGGAGGAGCTGGATGCCAGTTTTGAGACTCTTCTGTGATGCAGTGGTAATTTGAGACAGAGATTTGCTGTGGAAGCTGCTGAGAGAGGAGTCGCCAGCAAAGTGCAGATGAGAAGCTTGCTGGCTATGAGTCTGTTGCACCCCATGCTCCCAGGAGCAGGGGAAGGAGGGAGGAAAGCAAGGAAAGTCAGAGTGTCTAAAATTGCATTCCTGTTTCTGGATCCCTGACACTGACTTGCATTTCTTTTCCTTCTGTTTCCCCCTCTTTCTTCATGCTAAGGCGGAAGAGACGAAACTTCAACAAGCAAGCTACGGAAATCCTGAATGAATATTTCTATTCCCATCTCAGCAACCCTTACCCCAGTGAGGAAGCCAAAGAAGAGCTAGCCAAGAAATGCGGCATCACAGTCTCACAGGTGAGAAAGCTCAGAAATACAGCAAAGATGGCTACTGCTATTGGGAAGCCTTAGCAGGTGAAGGACACTCCAGACCTCAGTCAAGCCAGTCATGTTCCAGTGTTGAGCATTTCATTTCTAAGTTAGTTTAGCACAAGTTTGTGTAAGTGGATGGGGAAGGAGACAGCAGGCTTGCAGTTTGAAGCCATGGATCAAAAAGGAGAGTTTTGGAGAAGATTCCGAAGAGTTGAAGACTTCATAGAGTGATGGCTGTGTGTGCAGCCAAAGTGTTAACAACACAGAAATGATGTGGCATGACCCACAGAGGCAAAGACTTTTCTTGAGGGAATTAGTGCTGAACTGGCTTGCAAGAAGAGCTAGTTTGAGCTGACAGTCCATTCTTTGAGCCAAGGGATTTGAAGGCAGTAAAGAGCTGTGCAGATTTTGCTCGATAAGGTAGAATGGACAATGTCCTGATGGGAATGGTTTGGGTCAAACAGGCTAATGGTTATAGTTTGTGGTCAAGGAGGGTGGGCTTTCTCAGGGTGATTTCTCTCTGTCGTTACCCTTGTGCTGCAGAACATGACATCTCCCTGACTTGCTTATCATCTCTCAAAGAAAGGTGGTCACTAAAGACAAATTGAAGTATTACCATACATTCAAGGCAGCCACGTAATTCCTGGAGTCTGTATCTTTGACCTGGGAACTGCTGGAATTTTTGAGGAGTGCAGTCAGTCCTTGAAATGTTCAGCTGTACATTGGCCAAGCCTGCCTCTCTTTATTTTCTCTCTTTTTGGGGCAAGCTTCCTGATTGAAAGCCAATCTATATGGCCTTTGATAGTCTTGTCCTCATGTGAGCTTACTGCACCCTCAGGGGTCCCATTGCTTTCCCCATCTTGGGCCGCTTTCCAGCCCCAGACCTATGCCTATTCATCGCTTGAGTAAACTGGAGACAGCAGTAGCATTTGGTGTCCTTGTGAGAGCATGTCTGCCTTCAGCAGGAGCAACAACATCCAAGGGTAGGTGTTGTCACCATGTTGAATGCCTGCTGAGTATCTCCAATTGCATCCCCTGGGTCAGAAGACCCAAACATTGATTCTGCCCAGAGTTACCAATGAGAAACAGCAGATAGTGGCTTAAGTAAAACTACAGCTGTCCTGATGCTTCCCCTCTTACTTTTAATTCATCTATACACACTTGCAACTTTTCACTTGCAAAGAGAAGATGCCCAGGAGAAATGCTGCACTTAGGATATTTTTTGACTGTGCTGTATCAAAGCTGCTTTGTGCCTGTCTTCAGAATGTCCCTTCCTTCTTCATCCAGAGAAGGCAGAAACAAACACACATCTGGGTCTCTGCTTTTGCTAAGGCTAAGTGGGAACATGGGACAATCTGTGCAAGTCATAAGCAGAGTTTATCTGAAATCAAAGGCTGATGGGTAGGCAGGTTCCTTGCTTCACAAGTTTCAAGGTGAAGATCAATTGTAGTGGTCATCTATCCCAACTTTCTTCCCTGTGGTACTCATAGTTCACCCACTGGCTCCAGCATTTGAAGCTGGAAGAGCTGTTGTAGAGATGGCCAGGTGGGAAGTTCACGAAGGAGCACATTGTCATTAATGGGAAAGCTGGACCAAGAAATGGAACCGAGCTCCTTGCAAACAGCACCTTCTGGTGCCATAGATCCTAGATCTGGGTTTGGTGCTGGTCTGAGTCTCTATCGGTTATATTTTCTTCTTCCTGCTCTGCAGCAGCACAGGATTGAATACCTGCAGTTCAGTAGCAGGTAAACTGGTAGAAGAAGCCATTTCTGCGTAGAAGCTGCTGAATGCTCTAGAATCACTGCAGATAGAAAGCATCATAGGAATGAAAGCATATGGGCTTCAGTTATCAACACCCAAGCCAAAACAATTTTCCTAAGATGAGATAAAAATCAC
This sequence comes from Coracopsis vasa, assembly GCA_026283785.1. Lineage (NCBI taxonomy): Eukaryota > Metazoa > Chordata > Aves > Psittaciformes > Psittacidae > Coracopsis > Coracopsis vasa. The sequence continues at coordinate 4,749 of JANHGB010068439.1, forward strand.
ACGCTTCCCAGGATGAGCAGCCAGTGGTTTATTAGAGTGGTTTATTAGAGTTGCAGCATCCTCTGGCATTTGCTCATTCTCTTCATCTTGCTAAGCTTTTTCAAACAAGGTCAGTAGTGACTGGAAGTTGTCTTCTGCTTAGAGAGCTGCATCTAGGAAGGCACACTCCTGGTTCTCTGTATTTGGTGGTGTCAAAAAAGAAGCTGAGATTTGCTTCCCCAGCCGTAGGTTGAATATTTCCCACATCTGTGAAATTGTTCAGTGTGACATGGTGCCCACATGTGAACAGGATTATCATCAGCAGGGTACTGAGTAGATTTGGGGAACACTGAGTTCATGGTGGTTTGAGAGGTACCCTGACATTTTCCATGGAAGCAGTTCTGACCAGAAACCGCAGCCTGGTTCCACAGACTTCAGAGTTATCCTATCACTGTGCTGAATCTCTGACATGCAAACCTTGGGGTATTTTATTCAGACACCTGGCAGGTTGACCAAGCAGCCTTTCTTTCAAACATTCATACTTCTGATCCCAGGATATCACTCTGACAGTCTGCAGGGATCACTGCTCAGACCTCTCCTTGGGGCTTTCTGAGGTTCATGCATTGTACTGCAGCAGGCATAGGGAAACAGCTTTCACCAGGACTGGCATGATCAGAGCTGCACAGCTTCATTCTGCCTTCAGATCTGGCCCATAATTTTCAGCCATCCCCATGACTTGTGAAGAAGTTCATACAGCTTCTTAATTTTCTTTAAATAAATCCACTAGTCCCTTTCAGCACAATTCTAGGCACTGAAGTCAGGCCCATGCTGGTCTCTGGGCAAACACAATCTCCCGCCCCTTTCCAAGGAACACACTTGTTCCCTGGGACCAAAGTTAGGTCTTAGAATGATCTCTGTGCTCCCTCTCTAGCCTTGCTCTGGTGTTCCTGGTTTATGTAGTGGCTCATGCTAAACCGTACAAAGCCAAGTTCAGCTAGATGAAGACCATCCACTTCTGGCCTTTTGCACCAATTTCACTCAGTTGGATCAAAAGCAGAGCTTCAGTGATACCAAGTTTTTTTGTGTGTGTCAGCCAGGCTTGAGTAAATTCATTCAGTATTTTCCCTGAAAGCCGCATTGTCCGAAGGGAGGAGAAGGGGCAGCTGGAAATCTGGGCATCTGTCCTTGTCAAAGGGATCCTGAGGAGGAAGCAAATAAAAAGTTCCAAAATGACACATGCCTGTTTTCAGATTGTGCAATTTTAGAGTCATTTGACTTTCTCAGGTGTTTTTAAACTCATCTCATATTTTTATGGGGTGGCTCTAGCTTTTCCTGTAGAGCATCCCCTTAGTGGATGTCCCATCCATAGAGGAACCAGATATATTTGCACAACCTAGTGCTCCCAAGAGGGTCTCACCACCTTTCCTGAGCTTGGTGTAGCACACGCAGGTAGAAGGTGCTTCCTTCCACAGCTGGGAAAGTGGGAGGGAAAAAAGAATATTCACTACTTAACCTGAACTAATCCACCTTCGTCACCCAGCCACACTTGCTAGAGCTGAAACATTAACGTCTTTGTCTTCTCTTAAACTCGCTCTAGGTATCAAACTGGTTTGGAAATAAGAGAATCCGGTACAAGAAGAACATAGGTAAATTTCAAGAGGAAGCCAATATTTATGCTGCCAAAACGGCTGTCACGGCTACCAATGTGTCAGCCCATGGAAGCCAGGCTAACTCACCCTCAACTCCCAATTCAGCTGGTTAGTTTTTGTTTTATTTTTTATTTTGGGTCATTAGTGTTCGGTTTTTTGTTTGTTCTCCCCTAATCTCTCTCTTGTTTTTCCCCTTTTGGTTATTTGAATTTTTATTTTCTGGTTTTGGTTGGCTCACTTTTATGGTCTTTAAAAAAAGGCAGACATGGGATTTGGTTTTGGGGGTTGTTTTGGGGGATACTTTATTTTCTTTGCCTTTTTCCTCTTCTTTTTTCTTTTCTCTTTTTTTTCTCTTCCCCTTTCCTGTTCTGTTTTCATTGGAAAAGTGATGTGATGATAAGACCTTGTAACTGATGTCTCCTTGGGGGTTATATGCATGGATGGTAAACACAAAACCAGAAATATGGTCCATAAAATGTTGCTGGGATTGCTTGCACTTTGAGGGGAAAAAAAAATAAAATTAAGAACTCATTGCATAATGATTTTATTTTGCTGGGGTGAAAGCATGAGTGGCCCTAATGGCTAAACCCCAGCATTTTTAGGATGTCCTAATTCATGACATTTGGGGGGTTGTTTTGAGTAGATCTTTGAGTTTCTTTCTGTTGTGGTTACCTTTGATTGCTTACGTGACAATGTCTGGATCACCTGCAAGAGTGTGCTCTGTTCGAATTTTATTTTCCTTCTGTGTCAGCACGATCCAGGGAAATCCATGGGTCATTCCCTTCCCTTTCCCCCTTTCCTGCCCATTTGCTGTGGTTTACATTTGTTTGTTTGAGGGTCAAAGGCACAGAGCGCTTTGCCCAGATTTCAACTCCTCTGCTAGAGAATGATGCTTAATTCATGTGTGGTGCCTGCCACAAGGATGACCGACCCAAAAATGATCCTGGGCTGCGGTCGACTGGTTGTGCTCTGCTCCCAAGAGCGATGCAAAATTGGGATTTGTTGAAAAGGAGAGAAAAAACCTGAACTTCATGCGTGCCATGTACTTTGTTATCGATGCAAATATCTATGTGCCTGTTTTCTTTTTAGGGGTGGGAGGAAGAGTGGGAATGTGCCACTTTTGGTGTCAGCTTGGTGTCAGCTCATGGTACCCTTTCACATAGGTGTGGTGTTTGCTGTTATGAGGTAGGCAACTAAGAGGAAGGAAATGGTGAAAGAGCAAAGAGGATGGTGGGCAGCAGGAGAAGCTAGATGTTAGATAGAGTACTAGTGGTACATGTGCTGGTTGCTAGCTGGTTGCTATCAGGACATGCTTCTGTAGTGAGCACAGTCCTGCCTGTGGCAGGTAGCAGAGGAATCGCACCTCAGAAGCACCCCCAGATCTGGAAGATTTGAGTGGAAAGTGGAGAGCCAGGGGTCATACAAGGGAAGAAACCAGTGGTACGAGTCTCTGGCTGATCTCCCAGACCAGTCCCTCAGTGGGAAGGCAAAGGCAGTCCATTATCTGTGAGCTAATGTGGTAAATGGTGGTTCATTGCCCTGTGCTGGGGAGCTTATCCACACCTTGCAGGGACTCATGTGGATGGCTTGCACAGAAGCAAGTGGTAGAAGGCTTATTCAGTTGGGCAGTGAAGTCCCTACACACAACCTCTTAATTTCCAGGGGACATGTTTTGTGCTTAGGGTCTGCCCCCCAGAGCCACCTAGAGGAGAGCTGCTGCAGCTTTTGGTTGTGGGTCAGAAACACTGCTAGGGGGCATCTCCTCACACAGGGCTGCCTGCTGCAGCTCGACTGAGGTGCTCAGAAGGCTCTGGTGGATGCAGCAGAGTTCTCTAGGGACAGATGGTTTGCAGGAGTTTTGTTTGATTATTTTATTTTTGTTTTGTTTGGGTTTTTTCCCCTTTTCCTTCTATTGTTTGAACTGCTGATGATTTAGCTGCAGTTTTTACAATGTCATCCTTTCCAAACAGCTCACTCAAAATACCTGGTCAGGTGAGGTCTCTTGATGTTGACACCCCACTGTAGAAAAAGCTGGAGCGTAGAGAGCAGAATGGCATGTGTTGAGGGGAGATACCTACTGCCTGTGATGCTGTCCTGAAGTTCACATCAGCGTAGACACAGCTTTCCTTCTTCTCCTCTTTCTTATACTGGGGTCAAATCCAAAGGTCTGGAATGGCAAGGGAAAAGTTTCAAACTGTTTAAATGGCTTTGGGTCTGGCCTGCATGTAGTGTAAGAGGCACTTCCCCAGTGCCTGCCCAGTTAAATAGTGCTCTGGTGTGAGGTTGTTTCTTCGCCTTCCCCACAGGCAGTAAGACAGCTGTTTCAAAGATAAATTGGCCGGTATGCTGCAGTAAACAGCTAAAATAATCCCTGGATAACACTATGCTTTCAACGAAGGACAAACAGTCTTGTTATTAACGAGTAAGACTTGAGCTCCTGGGTCCTCTTTCTGGCTCACTTGTCTGCACTCTAGAAACACTGACCTCTTTTCGGGTGTCTAATGTGGTGGTTCTAAAGCAGCACATCAGTGTGAGGGGAGCTTGCAGACCATGTTGATGCTTCTTCTGCTAGAAGTGTTTGTAACCTGAGTCAGATCCCACCATCCTTCCTGTATCCAGCAGCAGGGAGGCCTTGCTGTCAGCACTGCGGTAGTCTCTAGGGCAGCTTGCAGAGATAGTGCATTTGGATACTGGAAGAGCCTCAGGATTTTGTGTCCAACAGTGGCATCCCAGGTTGAGATCTCCCCAGATGAACCATGCAGATGTAACAGCTCAGTCAAGCTGTGGGTTAAAGGCACATCCTGAAGACATCTAGAGTTGAGTGACCTCCCCTGCTGCAGGTTGTCCTGTAGGTGCTAGCAGCAAGAAGCACACCTGTATATGCTAGGTCTGAAATACCTGTCTGTGAAAAATTTGGAGGATGTTGTCAAGGGCCATGAGCCATCCAGATGTGCTGAATTGCCCTGGGAGGAATGTGGAAGTGGATGAAGAGGTGAAGGACTAAGATAGATGATCCTTTTACACCATGGACTTCTTTCAGATCATCAGCTGTAAGTTTTCTGAGGAAGGAACCTGAACAAATATGGGATTTGATGAGAATTTGTAGACCTTCTGGTTTAAATACATTGTAGGGCATGTGAAAAGAAAGAGTGTAGGCAGAGGACAGGTCATGAGAAAGAAGCGACCAGCAGTATAGTCCCTGGAGGGCCATGATGTTGGAAGAGGAGGTGGAACTGGATGTGATGGGACCTGGGACAGGAGTTAAATTCATTTCTGCCATGGCTACGCAGGCCCATCTGTTCTCTGCATTGATGCCCATGTTACCGGAGATTGGTGAATGGCTACAGTCAGTCAAAGAGATTGGCCACACATTGACAAGGGCAAGGATTGCATCTGTCTAGCCATCTGGCACGTTCAAAGCAGGGTCCCCCATCCTCAGTCACCCAGGCCTGAATGTCAAACACCTTTTCATCCTGAATATGCACAGTTGGGCTTTATCAGCCAGATGTTCAAATAAGCTGAGATGTCTGGCTCATTTGGGCTAACAACTCCCCATCCTCACTTTGATTGCCTGGACAATCTCAGCACAAAAACCGCATGGCAAATTAAAGTTATTTTATGTGGGCAAAACCTTTTGCCAACCAAAGTTCTCAAGGGCCATGCGCAGGTGATGACATCCAGTGAAATCTTCCATTCAGAGCAACCAAAATTGTCCTGAAATGTTTTTTTTTCCTGCTTACCCTTTTATTTTGTGAAAATCTTGCAAAACTGCTGATGGAGGGGATTGTGCTGTCTAGAAGTATATGTATGTCATCAGGCACAGGCCTGATGGCTGTATCTTCTCTTCTCTGCCTTCCTTCATTTGTGGCAGTCAGTTGTCCAGAGCACAGCATGGGAGAGGACCCTGCTTCAGCAGAGAAGCTGTTCTACTTACAGTCTCACTATCTTGAGTGTTGGTTAGCAGGTGAAAAAGAACAAATGCCCTGCTGAGTCATCCCTGGCTTTTAGACCTGCTATCAAACTCAGTGAGTTTGGCCAGCTGAGGAGCTACATGGTCCATCAGGTTCCTCCCTCGTCTTTGGCCATGGTACAAACACAAGGAAAAAGTTACAGGGGGGTATTCTCAATGCTTGTATGTCATTGCCATTGACTTCAACCAGGAGCCTTCTGTACATGACCACAGTCTACTTAAATGGTTCAGTGTGCTGGATCTGTCTCATTGGTGGTAGGTGGTATGAGGCATCAGATGAGGATGGTTTGATTTCAGCTCCAGTGAACACAATTACTGTGTCTGTTTATCCATGGTGCCATTTGACTTGTCAGGTATGTTAGAGAAAAGGACTTACTAGAAGTCGTGGAAAATCTGGAGTGGAAGTAGAGACTGACAAAACACTAGAGAAGACATCAGACAAGAAGAAATTCTCTGAAGAGCTGGAGAAGTGGTGCAAGAAATGCCAGCAGACAAGCTTGTGAAGATTTTTGAATTGGAGGCAAGATTGAAGTGGGTTTTGCTCATCAGAAATGTTAGGGATGGAAAAAACCTCTTTGTGGGCATTATTTTGATGTAGGATTTCATCCAGTAACAAGAGCTGACTGCCATAGCTTGTCTAAACATTCCAGCACTCTTTCTGAAGCTGCTGATGACCTGATAGAAATCCATCACTAAGGAATAGTGGTGATAGGTCTTTGGTTCGATAAGATAATCTGGATGCTGAAAATGATCCACTGTTCCTCACTGCTGCAAGTCATAAAAAGTGCTGGGGTTTCTGGTATTTTGGGGGGGTTGGTCTGCACACAGTAGCATCAGGGGACTTCCATGCCAAGATCAAAGCCCTTTCCTTCTGGCTTCACAAGCTCAAAGATGGTTGTTACTTCTCAGTTTTTAAGGAGTCGCCAATCAAATTATGAGCACTGAAGACCTTTACTGTGTTCACAGTGGAGCCTTGCAGAGGGACAAATTACATTAATGGTGGAGCATTGTCTAACTGAAGGATTTGACTTGTATTCCCAGATGTATTCTCTGTGGAATATACCAATCTTAATTTTCGGGGCTCTTCACATTCCCGCCCCCTCTCCCACCCCAGTGCATCAGCCCCTCTTAGCTGTGTCTCTCAGACTTTGCGCCATCATAATTTTCATACGTGGCTAGTACATAGACAGCAGAGTGCTGAAGCAGCAGAGTGGCAGCGTGAAGGGCTCTCTGCAATTACGGCTCTGATACAAATGCATCCATACATGCGGGGCCATTGGTATGCGCATATTTATGTTTGCATCCACATCAGCAACAAGACATATTTACTGTTTAGATATGCACATATATTGTAAAAATACCCTGTGCCAATAGCAGTGTATATCTTGTAAGTGACATCTCCAGCACTCCTCATGATTTCCAAGACACCAGCGCTCTTCAGAACTAGAGTTTGTGGCTGTTTGTTTATTTTTATTTCCTCCCTCCCAGTCTCAATTTCACAGGCAGGTTTGTTAGGTTCCAATAAAATACCAGTTAACTTTATGGCATTTTTATTTGTTATTATTGTTACAATTTCCTTTTGGTAGGGGAAGGTGGGATAAAATGTTGCTCTGCTGGGGGCAGAGTGACTGCAGTGCCCTGTCAGGTGCTCAGGGACTCGCAAGTCCTTTTCCCAGCTCTGCCACTGATCATTTGTGTGATGTCAAAGGTTTCTGCTCACCTTAAAAGAACAGGAGAATATTCTCTGCTTCTTGTGAGTAGTACCTGCAAAGTCCTTTGGTTCTCAGCCACTGTGGGAGCATGAAGCCACAGTTACTTCATGACCTCTGCTTTTACACCAGTGGTCAAAGTGATCGTTCAGAAAACTGAGTAGGAAGCCTCCAAAGATGTATGTGAAAAGTGCCCATTTTCGTGCTTAAAGTTGAGCAGTGTCAGGGTGGGCTATCCTCAGTCTGCCAGCTCATTTCCTTAGGTTTTTTGCCTTTAAAATAGCAAGTAACCTGAAAGGTTGGGAAATGACAGGAGGCCTTTGCCAGCTGAGCAGAGGAGGTGATAGTTACAGCTGCCTTCTGACTAGTCCCCGTTATTTTACGCAGCAGCACTGTGGGATTGATCTCTGGAACAGGTTGGGCTGAGTTGACAGTGAGCACAGACAATAAGCTATTCCTGGCTCTGCTCTTTTCAGGCACCAGTGGGAGGGTCCGGATCCAAGACTCACTGTGCTCAAGATGAGTCTTTCTCTTGACTGTCTTGGACATTGTATCTAGCAGTGATGTTTCTGCTTTCCTTCAATGCTGAGAATTACCAGCACCTGACAAAAGAGCCAGTTACAAAGAGAGCAGCAGAGAGTTTAGTGAACATGAAGTCTCTAGCATAGACCTCCCACCTCCTCCCTGCCCTTTTTGGAGGTGACTTCCTTCTGAGGAGCCTTCCTGGTCCACCTCCAAGGCAGAGCTAGGGTCTGTCCAGAGTGTTTCTTCCCTGTCCAGCAGAGGGAGGGGGATTGCCAGGTGTTTCTCAGAGTGCACATGAGCCATAGTTGGGCAATTCCACCAGGACTATGGTTGCCAGTCTTCCAGGTTGGAAGTGGCAGTGGAGATGATGAGAGTGTATTTGGGGTTGGAGCTGAAAACCTAGCTGACCTGGGCCCCTGAAGTCTCTCCTTTCCAAGGCTAACGTCATGTATATAACCAACCCTTGCACGTTGAGCTGTCTCACACTTAACGCGCTGATCTGCACGATAAAATCTGAAATAATCCCATAAAACCTTTTTATTTTTAATCCCCTTCCCTGCCTTCCAGTTACGTGATGGGTTTGTTTCTCCCGTTCAGTAGTTGAGGAGGTGCTCAGATATCTCGAAGCCGGAAGCAGAAAACCTTGTTTCTGCAAAGATGGGATTTTTTTTTCTTTTTGTGGATTGTTTTCCTCCTGATCCCACCCAGTTGTCTTCACTGTGACAATTTTTTAGTGTAACATTGACAACTGGTGCATGCAGTGGGGAATTTCCTTAAAGAGCTCGTTCTTCTGGGGCAGCTGGCCCAGAAGGGAGGTGACACCCTTGCATTCTCTCATGGCCCGTCATGATGAAAGACACTTGCCAACATGGTGGGTGCTGGGAGTCTAGCCCAGGTGTCTTCACATTTTTGCGAGCCTTCACTCCTGGTTCCACCAGTGGTGGGTTCCTTATGCCCTGAAGGCAAACCCTATGCACCACTCCCTTGCAGAGCTCCCCATGACTTAGTGGGAGCTCCAGCTGTGGAACTGGATGTGCTCACCCTGCAGAGAGCAGCAACTTAACCCACCCTGATCTGAGCTCGGAAGCAGCAGTAGTGTGGGTCTGCTTCACCCGGCTGAGCAGTCTTCTGCTCTTGATAGTGAGGCTTGTTTGGGTAGTACTGTTCTCCAGTGCAATCTGCCGGGTGGACACCTCCAGCAACTTGAGATTTTTCAAAGCTGCCTGAAGGATTTTGATGCCCTGAAATTAAGGGAAAGGCTGTCTGAGTCCTCCAGGCTGGGCTTTGTTTGTCTCGGTCAAAAGCATGAAGAATCCTTCCTCCAGCTGAGGAGCTGTTGAAGAATGTTCTTGGCATTGAGCTGTAACAACATGTGGCTTTGAATAACCTCAACAGTGCATCCTGTTTTTTGCTTGCTCTGTTCTTCATACTACTAACCTGACTCTGTGTTTTGTTTTTGTGGTTGCTTTGCATGTTGTTCCTTCCTCTTGGCTGAGAGTCATGGGGTGGATCTTTTTCCTTTCTGTGATTCAGGTGCCTCACTCTTTCCTTTCCAGGTTCTTCCAGTTCTTTTAACATGTCAAACTCTGGAGATTTGTTCATGAGCGTGCAGTCTCTCAATGGGGATTCTTACCAAGGGGCCCAGGTTGGAGCCAACGTGCAGTCACAGGTAGGGACCCATCCGATGTACTGCCAGTGAATGCATTAGTGTTGGAGGAGCCTTTGACTGTATTGGCACTTCTCCCTCCCGTCTGAAAAGAACAAATCTCAACCAGCACAAATAAACCAACACTTAAAAAAGGCAAAACCGAAAAACCAACCAACCAAAAAAAAGCAACAGCAATAATCACCCCCCCAAAAAAAAATCCAAAAGAAACAAAAACTAAAACCAAACACCCAACCAAACCAACAACCATGGTCTTGAGGAGACTTGCCCACACTTTGTGAATGCATTTGGCTCTGGCTTGATAGTTGTACTAGAAGGAAAAGAGGTTTAGGAGAACAGGCACGAACTCAAATGAAAGCACCTGAGGTTTAGGTTGTGATGCTTTGTTCTTCCAAGGGAAGGGCCCAGATGTTTGGACTGGTGTCTCATTTTACAAGGAAGGCTTCCACTTACTCCTTTGGTGCCAAACCAAGTGTCTGCTGAAAGGCAAGGAATGTTCAAATACACAGCTAGGTTTTTTTGTTTGTTGTTTGTTTGGGGTTTTTTTAAATTAAAAGGCACTCTTCAACATCTCCACACCTCCCCAAAGCACAGGTACTCAATGCCACCCAGGTACACACCAGCAAGACAGAGCATGGGAGCTTTGAGCAGCATTACTGAAACGTCAACCCATGCTTTGGGCAAAAAGAAAGAATTTAAAATAGCCATGAACTCACTCAGATTTCCCACCTCCCATCCAATGTCCAGATGTGCCATGAGTCTACTCTCTGGCGTCTAAGGCTCTGTAGTGTGTTGAGAGACGACAGCCACTCTGACACTTCTGCATTGGGCAAGGAGAGCTCTCTAAAGCCCAGATTGCCCCACTCACAGTGCTGGATGCAGAGCAAGCATGCCATCCGTGGGCAACGAGACATGCTCACCGTGCATACTGCTGCTGGGGCTGGGCTGGGTGAGAGGAGGGAGAGTAATGGGGTGCCCAAAGGAGAGCTGCCAGTGCCTTTGCCGTGGTAGGTATGTTGCCTTTCTGGGCCTTCCATAATGAAGGCAGTCAGCTGACTCAAAGGATCTCCTTCCACTGCTGTAAGCTTCCCAGGGCCTGGGGCCAAAGGGTGGAAGGGGTAGGAATGTGGGTCCTTGAGCACAATGGTGCAACTGGCTGCATCAGTGTGCTCCAGGAGGTCCCACCCCACAGTTGCCATGCTGTTCTCCCTTTCTGCTCTTTCTATTGAAAGACTTGGGACTGAGGAGTGCATGATGAGGCCACCAGGGCAGACAGGGGGTCGTGATGAGGGAGGTAGGAGCAGCCCTCTGGCTCGGCTCTCGCTGCAAGAGCAACTGCGGTTCTCTTTGCCCTCTTTAAATTTATACCATTGTTATTATTGTTATTATTAGTATTAATATTATTATTACTACTACAACTCTTTGTTTTTATCTTGCCAAAGATGAACCAAAGCATCTTTGCCCACTAACCTTTCATTCACTCTAATTTGTGTCTTTGTTGTCGTTGGTCTGTTTAGGTGGATACCCTTCGCCATGTTATCAGCCAGACAGGAGGATACAGTGATGGACTCGCAGCAAGTCAGATGTATAGTCCGCAGGGCATCAGTGTAAGAAAAAAAAAAATAGGCTTGGGTTCTTGTTTTTTGGGTGGGTTTTTTTTTTGTTTTTGTTCTCTCACTACCAATTATTTCAAAGCCATAGGGCTCAGAATGCCACTTAGTAGGACTTGTCTTTGCTTTTACGGTCACCTAGTTTATTGCTTCTGTATCGGTCACGCCAACGGCAGAGCTTTGCCCACAAAAAAAGTGGCGACCGGGCAGGCTTTGTGCAGGCAGCTGGCGTCTAGGACTGTCAGAGCTGATCAGCGTTTGCCTGGCACCTGCGGCCACATGCGCTCGGCCGAGAGGAGCTGCTAAACAGGTGACACCTCGTGTAGCCATGGTGGGGGATGTCACCACCGATGCCCCAGTCCAGAGATGGCTTCACACGGAGGCCAATGGCACCATCCCAGAGCTACCATCTAAAAATAACCCATCCCTGGCCGGCATCCGAAAGCACGGCGGCAGTGGGGTTGGTGGCAATAACGAATGCAAATAAAAGGAGAAAAAAAACAACCAACAAAACAACAAAGCCAACCAATGTCAACCCAAGAAAACCTCGCCCAACTGGGCTGGGGGAGGGCGGTCTCCAGAGCATCTTCTCCTTGTTCTTGGGTGCGCTGGCGGGTTCTGACTAGCATGAAAATTCGTAGCGACAAGCTGTGTCGCACAGGGGGAAATCGATCAGACACACACAAGGAGAACCCAGTGTAGATTCGGGACAGCAATCCAACTTCATTTCTCAGATCAATCGTCTGCCATCTCAGCAGCGGTGACAGCAAGCTGGGAGAAGAGGGCAGCCTGGAAAAGGAGGCTGTGAGCGCCAAGTGGGTGGTGACAGTGGTGTCCAGGGATGGCACGGAGGAGGGGGTGGCTGGCTGCTGCGGTCCCCATTGAGGAGCCTAAAGGTTGAGGTGGGGTGATCTCAAACTGGGCAGGAAGGCAGTGATCCTCCAGGTGGGACGGTGGTCCTGTGGGTGAGCACCCCAGCGGGGTGCACCATCCGGTCCCATCACCATCCTGGCCAAGGTTTATGCCATACGTGACCTTGCGTGTGATCATCTTCGGGCCACTGGCATGCAAGCAGCCACTGCTGGCATAGGGAGAGGGCATAGGGAGAGGGGTGCAGTGGGATGGGGGACTGCGCTCCCCTGTTCTGCGGGTGTTGGGGCTTAGTGGGTGGCTTGACGTCAGGAGGCAGAGGCAGGAGGATTTGTGAAGTAATGTAATTGAACATGTGCAGATAATTATGTCTCATTACATAAGCCCATTGCAAAAACGGCACTTGGAAATGCCACATGAAAGAGCCTATCGTTCTGCATTAATTTCTTCGTGCGCTGAATTTATTCCCTTTCTGGCTTTTTAATACTTGGAGAGTAAATGAATCGCAGGCTGATCATGATAAGAGATGATACTTTTGTATAAATTAAACTACCCCCAAGGAAAGAGGCTGAGCTGATTATAGCTGCAGTTGGCTTCAAAAATAACAGTGGGCTGGGTAAGCCAAAATTTTGGGGGGGGGGATTGTTGCTGGGGATTACGAGGCAGGGAGGGGGCAATAGAGAAAAGGACAAGAAAGAGGTAGTAGAAACTCAAAAGCTGTATCGGACAAGGAGAGCTGGGCTGGTGTTTCTGGCTGTGGTAATGGGAAAACCAGTGTTACCAGCGCTGGGAATTGGTGAGCTGAGAGCGGCAGGGGCTCAGTGGTTCCCCCTGCGCTTCCCAAATGGGGATCCAGCATGGTGGCATCTGATGGCTCCTCAGGCTGGTTTTCAGGGAGGGCAGGAGCCCAAATAGGCCCAAATTGTATGTTGTTCAAAGAGGAGCAGGGTAGCAAGTAGGCAAAGAGACAGCTCAGGTTCACGGGTAATGCCTCATTTTCCCATAAAGGTGTAGTAGGCATGGGGATGAAGGCAGGGAGTCCAGAGCTGAGTAGTTTAGGAAGTATTTTCTGGATTGTCTCTTTATCCCCAAATGTTTTGCTTCTCCCTTATCCTGACCAGCATGCTCCTGCCTGTAGCTTTTATTGTCATTTAATGGTTTCCTGTCCAGCTAGGTCTCTTGATGGACCCCAGTTTGTCTACTCCTGAAGTGTGGCCGTCCTCTAGGAAGTGTTAACCCTTGGCAATGTCCTGGTGAGCTGCTTAGTGCAGGCAGGGTGGCTGTCTCGTAACATGCAGGGTTTCCCTGCCTCTCCCCTGAACCCATTACTGCCAAGGAAGGGCAGCAGGATGTGGAGGAAACCTGCTAGTGACACAGAAGGCTGCCATCCCCACGTCATCTGAGCATCCCCGTGAGCTGCTGGAAGGAGATGAGCCGAAACCTAGTCAAGAGCCCTGTCACAACGATGTCTGCACAGGGCTGAGGTTAAGTAAGTCATCCCCAGAGCCCGTCAGGGCTGGGAAGTCAGCGGCAGGTTGCCCAGCTCCACCACTGCAAACCTTGGCAGGGGAGACAATGCTCGGGGTTTGCCTTCCTTGATGGAGGATGAATTTTTAAATGCATGTAAGTCATGACAGCTGAGAGCAGGAATCTACCCAAAGCCCAGTTCCCTCTGTGGCTCTGCTGCTTGACGGCTGACAGACTGCTCTGCGGGGCATAAAGGGCTGGGGTCAGTTCTGCATCGTTAGCAGGATAATGGGCGATGTCCCAGCCATCACAATCCCCGTGACCCACAGTGATGACTGAGGCAGAGCAAGAACAGACGCCTTCTCCTCCACAGGTGGAGACAGTGTGAGGTATCACTAGTACTGGCACGGGACAGGAATGCACTTGGTGATGGATGCCTGATAGAGGCTGGAGGCATCTTCAGGATACTCAGCCTTGGGTAGCACTGAGAAGGAGGGACCCTCCCCCCTGAAAGGAAGGGGTGGCTGGGGCCTGATCCAGCCCTTTTTGCAAGCTTTGAGGTTGAGGGATTTTGCACCATAAAGTGAGAGGTGTTAAGTGTCTGGTCCCTCTGCACAGAGGGGTGCCCTGCATTTGTACCCAGCTGGAGGTCCCAAGATAAAGGTTGCAAAGCATTTAGAAGTTCAGATTCTTGTGGGTTCCAGTGGAAGCTGCATCTTTATTACCATAGTTCTCTGGAGGGTCCCAACCCAAAACATCACCCTTTTTGCCACTGCCCTGTGGCTGTAAATCCACCAAGCGTTTTAGTTCCCCTATCTGCCAATGAATGAAATGAGCTATAGTAATCTTAAAGAAAAACCATTTCAGAAATTTTTTTTTTTTACTTTATTTTATTTAATTTATAGATAATTTAAATGAGAGGCAATTTTTAAAGATCATCAGAGTACAAGGTTTTTGATTTAAAATGTTGTTGTGCAGATCTGTGCCTATTTACAGAGCAGTGTCTGTGACCGTGATGGTGGTGGTCAGCAGCAGGGTGTGCCGTTGAGTTTTGCATCCACTGTTGTTGATGAGGATCTCTGGGCACTGGTACCTGTAGGAGGTGAGACCTTCTCACTTGTGCTGAGACCCTTTTATATTAAGAATTTGAGCCTTGAAATGAAAGTTGTTGCTGTTTTCCTCAGCAAGCTACAGTTCACCATCATGATAAAGGTATGGTTCATGACCATGTTCACAAGCTGGGATATGGAAGTTTTGTCTGGCAGGGCTTCACTGCCCAAGCTCCATCCATCAGGGATGCCTTTGTGTGTTCTGAAGACTGCTGCTGTGAACCTTGGAAAGTGACAGCCAGACAAAGCTGGATTCTTTGGTGTGTAATAAGAGTTTCAGCATGTATCATAAGGAGACCCTGATACAAGCTCTTAAAAGTGCAGAGGTCTGAAACCTCTTTGAGGCTACTGCCTGTCTGTCAGACTTGCTGGTGTCTGCTGTGTTTGGAAGCTGACCTGACACCCTGCGTTGTCGATGGTGGAACACAGATTTGGTCACAGAAGGTGGGATGGCAAGACAGCCTCTGTGCAAAGCAGGAGGTGCCTTTAAAAACTGGCAGAGTCATCTCCCAAGCCCATGTTGGAGGCCCAGGCAGAGAGCCATCCAGCCTTGCTGGAGGTGACCTAACTTCTGGGAGACCTTGTGGAGATGGGCAGCAAAAGCAATTGCTTCAGCCACCCATCACTGAGGCTCCATCACTTGGACAGTCACCAAGGCCTTGCCTGTGCTTTGGCACCATAAGGTGACATATGAAGAGATGTCCCGGAGACCACTGCTCTGTTCCTGTCTCCTGAAGAAGTCACAGCTGTGTGAAGGGGCTCCTCAGAAAGGTCTGTGAGGAGGAACAGCCTTCTCAGAAGACTCCCTCATTTTTGAAGGAGATCCCTAGCGATTTACTTCAGTCAGATCCCAATGGGATCTTCTTGCTTCAGAAGGAGGCAGGGCCTGGCTGTGTAGAATTGGATGCATCCTGAATGTGTCTTGGTCCATGCAGCACCAGGGTGAACTCCAGGAAAGGAAAGATGAGTGTAAATGGTGCCTATATGTCCTCTGTTTTTGGGAAGAGTCTTGCCTCCTCATGGAGGGCTTGTCCGTACCAAAAGATGGCATTAAGATGATAAAGTCGTGGCCAACCTTGGGGCCTTCCCAGGCTGGAGGAACAGGAGAGTGTGGGATACGTGGAAGGTTTCCTGATCTGGGTCAGCCTTTCCCCAGCATCCTCTTGGCTTCCTGCTGAATGCAACCAAGATGGTAATTGACAGCATCAACTCGCACAACACATGAAGGCTGATTCCCAATCTGGAGAACCATGGGGCTCCCCAGCACTGTGGGAGGTAGGGTGCTAAGCATCGAGGCACTGCAGTCCCTGCCTGCAAGATGCTCTCCCTCTCATTCCTTCCAGCCGTGGCTGGCACGCCAAAGCCTCGCTAAAAATAGTTAAGCACAATAGGGACAGAGCCCTGCTCCATGCGGCCCCCTCTACTCTCCCCCCTCCTGCTCGCCGTAATGACCCTGCAAACACTAAATGGCATCTGAGTGCATTAAGCAGCAAACTCTCCGGTGACATAGCAATTACAGCTCTGAAATAGATTTGGTGCGTCATGGAAGATAAGGGTTTTGAAAGTTTCTGTTGTGATTATAGCTTGTAACTCCAACAAATAACAGGCTTGGTAATAAGAGGCTGCCAGCATAGCTATTGTGGTTCTCTCTCACTGATGGCACGTAAATTGCTATTAATGTCCTAAGTGTACTTGAATATGCCAGTCTCGGGGCGGTGGAGTTGGCTCTGTGTCTCTCTTTACGTGGCCTGTCATTGTCAGGCTGATAATCTACAGTAATTGCTGCCTCTTGCAGCGGTCCAAGATGTGTAAGGGTGGATATTGCATCTCAGGAGTGCAGGGATGGTGGGTCAGGGCCTGGATACAGATGGAAGCTGATGGGGGCTGTGGGCACAGTGAGCCCATGGTCTGCGCAGGCTGGGGGTACCTGGGGCTGGTAATGTTTGTGCATAGTCTGGTTTCATGCTTGTACCCACAGTGCAGTGGGATTTGCTAACCTGCTAGCAGGCTTAGGTCACAATATCCTGTCTTCCTTGCTGTTGCTGGAACCCCATGCATGCATGGAAGAACACGCAAGCCCATTGTGTGTGTGCACACCTCTGTCTTTTTTGCTTTGTGCATGCCCTGCTGTGTGGTGGTTTCATTCTTCAAAACATGGGTTCCAATGGCCCACCTGTGGCCAGCTCTTTCCTCCCATTTCAGCTGCCTTTCAGGCAGGCAGGAGCTGGTCAGCAATGTGGACAATCCACCAGCAAGTCCCAGGCAGTTGCTCTGTGCCTTAGGGCCATGAGGCTTTTCCTACCCTTACCGCACTTCAGGGTCTGTGGAGCCCCAACTAGTGTGGCCAGTGATGGATGCCCTGTGCCAGGAGGGAGTGGGACAGGCAGACAGAGAGGACAAAGCAGCCGCAGCACATTTGAACTGGGACAGCAACTGCTACTGACTTGAGCTTGGGCAGTGGTTGGAAAAGATTCATTAGCTGAGCACTGAATCAATGTCAGAGTGAGCAGGGGAGGTTGGGTACAACATCTGCTCCTCTCTAAAGTGGATGGCAACCGTGGAGGAGCAGCTTCTGTGCACTGCCTGCAGCAGTGGAGCCCTCCAGTAGCTCTGCTCTTGAGAGATGGGAGAATTTGTCTCTGCATCTGTTTTTAGGAGAAGAAACAAGTTGTCTGCCACACTTTGCTGTACAAACCCTGGGATGGGATATGGTGGTAGCACCTCCATGGCACTGTGGCTTAAGATGCCTCAAGGAGCGGTTACAGGGAGCATGGAGGGTCAGCCCTGGATGGCAGAAATATGTTTCTGGGTTTCCTATAAAGTGAGGAGAGGAATGCTTTTGCACTGGAAGCAGAGATGTGGCCCAGACCCCAGAAGACAACTTTCACAGTGGCAAGAGAGGTGTTTGGACAATGTGTCTTTCCTGCAACAAGGCTTGGGAGCTGATGGCTTCCCTTGCACAGGGATCATGCAGCAGGAGGGGTGCGTGGAAAGGCAGCGAAGGGGAACATGAAGCTGTGCTGGAGAACATAGCACAGCTCAGCAGTCCCTTGGGACCTGTTCTTCTTTGTGTTCATAGCACCTGGGTCCAGATAATATCTCAGAGTGGTGTTTCTGGAGCGAGGTGTTCGCTATTTTCCTCCTTCCATATGGGGAAGTGTCATGTTTGGGGGTAAAAAACCACCATACAACCAGAACTCAGTGTTTCTACAGAAAGATGTGTTTTTTAGGGGACAGAATTTTCATGAGCACTTGCAATTTATCAAACCCTCTGTTTTCAACAGAATTGTTTCTGCCACATCCCACTGATGGAGCCCTGTGGTCCGCAGTGGGATGGGGAAGCCAGAGGGGACAGCTTTGCCTCCTACATCAGCGCCTGCTGAGGGAGAAGCAGGAGAGTCTGTGGTGGATAGGTGGCTTGGGCAGGTTTGGGTGTGCTATTGGGTGACTGACATCTCCATGTCTCCCTTCCCACAGGCTAATGGAGGTTGGCAAGATGCTACTACCCCATCGTCGGTGACCTCCCCCACAGAAGGCCCTGGCAGCGTTCACTCTGATACCTCCAACTGATCTCCCAGCAAATTGCATCCCTGGCTGAGCCGGTCCCGGCGGGGCAGGAGGGGAGGGGGCCTCTCCTAACACCGCAGCAGTCAGACTGGAGGTGAACCCAATCAGCACACACAAGAAGACTCCTTCTCTTCTCTTCTCTTCGTCGGGATGCTTTTTTCAGCCAATCTGGACACTTCTTTATACTCTCTTCC
Organism: Coracopsis vasa; assembly: GCA_026283785.1. Classification (NCBI taxonomy): domain Eukaryota; kingdom Metazoa; phylum Chordata; class Aves; order Psittaciformes; family Psittacidae; genus Coracopsis; species Coracopsis vasa. The sequence goes on from JANHGB010068439.1 coordinate 23,064, forward strand.
CTTTCTTTTCTGGGTAGAAGCCGCTCCCTCCCTGCCACCGCCACAACACCACTCCCTTCCCCTCACCCCTTCCCACCGAAGGATATGTCAACAGGTAGAAGGATTTTAAGGAGGAAAAGCAAAAATCAACTGCCACCACACAAAACAACCCCAAAGCAGTGTACAGCCTCATGCTGGGCATCTTTCTGAGGAGCCACAAACGTACCTCAGTCATGTCTCACTCCTTTACTAGCAGGCAGCCTCCCTTACTCCTCCCGTCTCATGCTACCTCTCCGTAGGGAAATGCCACCGCAGCCCTGCTGCCGCCTCATCGCCGCCAGCCCTGGCCACAGCCAGCACCTCACCTCCCTGTGCCCAGCCCTGCTTCGGTGAGCTGTCCCCTGTGCACTGCCGGTGATGGGTGGGTGGACACAGCCTCTGTGCATGTAGGAGAAGAAGTCGGCATGCTCCTCTTTGCTTCCAAAAGGTACCAGCCCATTCCCAGCCCTGGGTAAACTGACAGCACTTCCTGGTCCCTGCCCTGCACTGCCACAAATCTCACTGGCTGCTGTGGGCTGGATGAGCCATGAAACCCTCCATCCTCTCTGCCTGCTGTTGAAGGGGAGGAGAGGAGAGAAGGAAATGAAGCAGAGGCAGGTGAGAAGTGGCCATCACTGATTACGAAGGCACTGAGCACCTCCACAGTGGTGTACACTGATCAGTTCTCTCACAGCACCTAGGGAGGCTGGTGGTGGATGTATTCCTGGCAAGGAAAGTGTCACGGGTTGTTTGCCTGTGTTTCTGGGACCTCCACCTGGGTCAAATGAAGAAATAGCTGGGCCTAATGCCAGGGCTGGTGGTTCTCTTATTTTGTTAGGTGG